>PVJS01059469.1:0-11509 GCA_004027185.1 Glis glis
AGATCTTCCGGTCTCCGCCTCCCAAAGTACTGGGATTACAAGTGTGCGCCACCACGCCCGGCTGGGAGATTCTTTTTCAAATATCTACTAACTTTCCAGGTAGATGCAGATGCTTTTTCAGCCTATTTGTTTCTTCTGGTCATCATGAGAGCAGTGATAATACTTTGGCTCCCACAGTGGGGAGTAAATAGCAGTAAGCATTTTTTGCATGTTTCTTTTCCATCAATTTTCTCAAGAAATGGAAAATTGCTCATTAACTTTTCATTAGAGACTTTTAGCTTTTAGTTCATTATTTCTCAAAAGGGTTATTGCAAAAGTTAAAAAGAAACATTGTCAAGCAATAAAATAAATATTTGCTTATTTACACAATAGAGTGAAGGATAAACCCAGTATAGCAAGTGCAATCAGATTACTTTCCATACAGAGGTACTGTCTCTATTCTCCACACTCATTTATGTACACCTTGCATATCCTGCTTTGAACATCGTGCAGGTCAAGACCTAACCCATAGCACAACCGGCTGGTAACAGGTGGTTCTCCAGAGGCAGAGTTCCACAGTACCAAGTGAAATAAGAAGGTGGTAGCTATATCTAGGCCCTCATGTCAGAGAGCATGTCTTTTTAGCACTAAGTGTACTACAGGACATCCTTGAGAAGGAAGAGTTAGTCATGGATCAGTAGAGATGGGCATCTTTCAGATTGAACAATGTGTTAAAGGGAGGACTCATATACCACTAGAGGAAGCCCCAGCAGTAGCTGGATCCACAAAGTAGAGGGTACCAAACACACCCTGGCTTATATTAATGCAACTGTTCTTAATAATATTTCACTATAAGAAATCACCAGGATAAAGGGTAAACTAAATAAGATTCTGGGACAATAGGCATATATTAGGACTATCCTGGGCAATTGGGACTTATTATTACCCTAGTTTAACTCAACTCAACTTAGGAAAACACATTTGCAGATAATACATGTTCTGGTCAGCATTCTTGCAGCTACAATCTAAAAGATTGACCACATAACTTAGAGGAAATAAGATTTATTTTCCTATGGTTTCGGGTTCAGTCCATGTGAGGCTGGGGACCACGGATCTTAGGGCATGGCGGCAGGAAGCAGAGAGAAGAACACATGGCCTGTGCTAACATCATGGAGGCTGGAAGCAAGAGAGACAGAGCAGGGGAAGGAGGAACTATATAGAATCCTCAAAGCTGAACCCCCAGGGATCCAAACCCTCCAGCCGTACCCAGTTAAATCAATTACAATGGATTTATCCACTTCTGGGATTATACCCCTCATTGACTCAACTATATCAACCCTGAATATTAATAAATGAGCTCTTTAGGGGACATTTTATATCTAACTATAATAATATATCACTCCATTAAATTTGCATACTACTTTGCTATATTTCTAATATAGTCTTCTCCCTATATGTGAGTAAGATGTTTTGGAGCATAGAATGTATTTTGTTCTTGTTTTGGGTCACCATAGCTTCTGAGTGGTACAGTGGCTGAGTGGTGGACTCATCACATCTACCTCCTTAAGATTGCTTGCACTATAGGATTTCTGGAAAGTGGCCTTCTAGATTTTTATTCCCCTAGCCTTTTCAAAGGTTGAAAAGGTTCTAGATGCCTTCGTTCAGCCTTTTCATTGAAAATATAGGGTAGCTCTGTTTCCCTGACAAGCTCTAACTGATTCTTGGGATGGGTACATGGATAAAATTACTTAGTATGTGTAAAGTACCCATCACAGAACCTGGAAGACATCTAGTAGATTCTCAGTCAATGGTAGCCATCTTTATTATTATCATGGGTAGAATTTCTTGATTTATTCTCTTGCTCATTCTATCCCACAGCAACCATCTGTGCTCTTTGTACCTTTGAATCCTTTAGCTGCTATGATATCTAGATGATTCATTTTCCTTTTCTGGAATTTGGTTTCTTCATGTGTAAATAGAGAGTTATGCAGATCTGAGATACTTTATCCCAACTCTTGAATTTAGATATGAATGAAAATTCAGAATTCCTCAGAATGTCTGTAACTAAATACATTATTTCTTTTTTTCTTTTTTTAATTTGATAAATTGTGGATTTTACATCATATTGATGTATAGAGTGTCAGACAGATGCATGTACATAGTTATTGGTTCCCTCCCCTTCCCTCCCCCTCCCCATGCATTTCTTTGATATTGGAATTGGTAGTTTTGTATACATTCATAGCATTGTTTCTACTATTACACTGTTTATAGCTTTATCTCCTGTCCCTGAATATTTCTGCAGCAAAATGTATGAACATTCACACTGAATAGGATAAATGGATACTATAAATAGTCTAATGTCCCTTCCTCTGAAAGGCAAAAATCAGGTAAGATTTTTGCCTTTCAGAGGAAGGGACATTTGGGTTGAGATCTGAATGGTGAGATGGCACCTGCCACGTAACTAGCAAGGGGAAGACTGGCCAAAGCAGAGGGTAAAGCTGGAGCAATATTCAGGAAGTGGGAATGAGCTTGGGGCATGTGGAAGGGAGAGAAGGCCAGTGTGGCTGGAGAAGGTAGGCAAGAAAGATGGTATACTACTATATAAGAGACTTGGGGCCAAGGTTATGGCTTGGATCACAGAGGGCCCTACTAGTCTAGGTAAGGAGTTGGGGTTGTTGCCTTTTAAGCACGGAAGAAAGATTTTTTAAAGGCCTCAGGCAGGGGAGTAACATAAGTGGAATCAACTTGGAGGAAGTTCCCACTGGCCAGATAGCTGAGTAAAATGAGAGTGAGAAAATGGAATTGGACTTGTTATGTGGAAGAATTCATTGCTCCAGTAGTGGTTGGGGATAGAAGCCTGATTGGAGGAATAGAAGAAAGAAGGTTCTACTGGTGAGGGGAGCAGACAAATGGGACTTTGGTTGAATAGAGATGTGGGAACAGGGGATGGAGGATACCCTTGTCTGAATATAGGGCCAGCAATGGTGTTAGGAAGGTAGTCAGAGTGAGTATATGTAGGGGAAGTTACCAACTGTGACTTGCTATCACACAGTGTGACCAGCCATAGATGATGGGTTCCAGCACCAACTGATGCTATCAGGATTGCTAGTAATATCTAGTTAGCTCAGACAGTCTGTTGTAGGCTTTCGCTTACAAATGAACTGGGAATAATGATAATTAAAAGCATCTGGGAAAATGTCAATGTCTAAATACTTCCAAGCTCATAATTCCCAGGAGGCTACTTCTTTTCTTGGCTAGTTTTTATCTGAGGTAATTTATCTGTTACTTAAGAATTCACAAGCTTATCTTAAACCTGGCTAGTTTTTTGCTTTGCTCATGGTTTCAAAGCTCATCTTTATGAAATTAGAATAATCTGGCACTTCTCAAAGTGAAAGCAGCTTACAAGAAATCTCCACAATTCTTTCTCTGGGAATCATTAAATACTGAAGACATTTTGGTCTGCTTGGGTAGAATATAAAAAGGGCAGTTCCATTTCTCAGCCAACTGTTTGTGGAGCAAGGAATTCCATAGCAATTTGCCAAGTGTGTACCCCATACAAGACTCTGGGGAGTTTGCCAGTGAATCAGACTGCTGAGTATCTCCTTTCAAGGATTTTTTAGTTTACTGGGAGAGATGACTGATCATTATTATTATGTGCCAGGGATTCTGCTGAGTACTTTCCCCACATGATCACACTGAGTTCTTCATTTTAGTATCCCAATTCACAGACAGGGAATCGGAGTTCAGGAAGCTATAATAACTTGCCCCAAAACACGCAAATTAGGAAGTGCCAGAGCCAAGATTCTAGAGCAGCATTGTCCAATAGAACTTCCTGCAAGGATGGAAATGTTCCATAAATGCACAATCCAACAGAGTATTCATTAGCCACGTGTGAAGGTTAAATAGAAGTGTTTCTAGTGCAATCTGTGTTTTGAATTTTAATTAAATTAACTTAAATGCAAATAGCTCCCCATGGCTAGTGACTGCCATAATGGACATCACAGCTCCAAAGTCTGTGCTTTCTATGATGCCATACTGGGGCACTGTAGAAATGGTGTAATTAAGATGGTCATTTCTTCTTTGTTTCCCCCATATTTGGGTGCACTAGCAAGCACCCATCCCTGGAGTATTGAATGTAAGCTACAACCAGCAGCACACATGACAACCAATAAAATAATGAACATCATCTAAGTACAAAAATGAGGAGAGGAGATGCAACTTAGTGACAATGGCAATTAGCCTGCTAGTTTTGTTTCTCACAGCAACCAGGATGTTCAGGGTCATGGAGTGGTGAACTGTCAGGAAGTCTGTAACCTGGGCAGCAGTTTGGGGGTAGATCCTTTTTGCTGACTGTTACTCAGGGCTCAACATAGTCCTGCCTCCTTCCCTTCCTATCTCCTTCACCAGGTTCTAGCTCTTCTCAGGTCTTAACCTGTATTATAGGGTGAAAAGGACTCTAGTGTCCATTCTCAATGACCAGAGCAGCACCTTCCATTCTCCCCTCAGGATCATATTATATCTTCTTACAAGAACTCTCTGGTACTCATGTCCTCAAGCTGTTTGGGTAGGGAAAGGATTGCAGGGCATATTCTATCCTTGCTTATCTCTCCCCTGTTTGCTTAAAGGTGATTGCCTTTGAGATATGACCAAAATGCCTTCCTGATACCCTTCTCACTAAAGCAGAGAATAAAAAACTTTTTATGTTGATCTCCTTCTTTGGTTTGTTCCTAGTGAGTGGAAAGTACTTTCCTAAGGTTTTCATAGCTCTCTTTTCCATCCAGGGCCTTAAAATGGAAATTCCCCCACATAAAGCACCGCTCTTGTGTGTAGGTGGTATTTTCCCCAGGCTTCCAGAGTGATCTGTAACCGAGAATGGATACTAGATGTTTTTCTTACATCCCTTTAACATTCAGGGTCAGAATTTTTATTTTTGTAGCTTTTAACCTACTTCTAGATTCTTTCTGTGACTTAATGAAACCAGTCAGGGCAGGCAGTCTCCCTGCCCTAATCCCTTTACTCTGACTCACTGGTTTTGCTCTTCTTTCACACACCCCCAATTGGGAAGTACACATTTATGCTCTGCTTGGGAAGCTGTATCTAGATTCTTTCCTGACTGCCTGATGAATCACATGGAGGCAATGACATCCATTAGTTCTTGTGGCAAGAAGTTATTTCTGTGGCTGGCCTTCACCTTTTTTACTCTTTTTTTTACTATTTGAGTCATAGGAAATTTCCTGAGTCTTCTTACCATGGGATAGGTGCATTCTTCAAGAAGTTGGCCAATAGGATTCCTAGAATTAATTAACCTTGATGGCTTTCTGCATAGTGAGTGACGCTTTCTCTATCCCCACTTACTCCAAAGCAGAAAGTGACTAGCAGCTGCAGATCCTTTCTATATAGGAAGAAAACAGAAGTAAATCCTATATTATTGTTCCTGATAGTTTCATAGTTTTATACCTGTTATGTCATGTTGATTTTTTTCTTGCTCAGTCTGGAATTGTGCCCACTGAATTTAATTTGTTTATAGTTTTTATAGGTGTGGAAAACAGCAGTCATGAATTTCTGTACCTCAGTTGGCTAAACTATTTTGTTACAATGAATGACTCTCAGTGTCTTTCCCTTTATTTTAGTGTCTGAATGTCCTATGAAGGCTTTCAAATTTGGTATCTGTACAAATAATGGAGGACTCAGTAGAGCTTTTTAATGCCAAAACATAATATTTTTTTTTTTTTTGCGGTACCGGGGATTGAACCCAGGGGCATTCTACCTCAGAGCTACACCCCCTGCCCTATTTTTTATCCTTTATTTTGAAACCGGGTCTCACGAAGTTGCAGAGGGCCTCACTAAGTAGCTGAGGCTGGCCGCAAACCCGGATCCTCCGGTCTCAGCCTCCCAACAAAATATAATACTTTAATGAGCATCCTATCACTAAACATCTGATCACATTCCCTCTCCCACCCTTAAGGAGTTTGAGAGAGGCTGACAGAGCTGAGACTCTTGTTATTCTGTAGACTTCTTCTTTTATTGGTTTATCTTTTTTGACTTGATAATTTCAAGTTAGGTTTGGTCAAGAAAACCAGTCTGTTCTAGGTGTTTCAAATAGAAGGCATTTAATACAGGGAATTGATCACATGTATGTTGGAGCTCCGAGAGAAACAGCATAGTAAAGTCAGAGTTCGTTCTTTTTGCTGAAGCCATGACAACAGTAACCACAAATCAAAAGGAAGTCCAGTCTCTCCTCTTATTACCTTCTAATCTCCTCCTAGTTCATCCTATCAGTACAATCAACAGGAAGCCAGCTGGCATGGAATATGGAAAATATGATTTACAGAGAGCTCCAGAACAACGGAGCAAAGTATAGGATGTGGGTTTGGAACTGAGAGAAAACAGGTAAATGATCAATGTAGTAATCAAACAACATGGTAAGTCTGGATTAATCAGTTATAATTAGGCTTCAGAATCCACTGATATGAGGAAGGTCTTCAGTTCTCTGTACCTGGTAGGATAAGACCAACATCCTTTCAAGCTTTGTGGCTTACCATGTACTGGGATGCTGTATGTCCAATATGTTTTACTGAGGTCTTTAGAATTTACATTTGTTAAGTGATAGCTTCAGACATGATTTTTCCCAGATAGCCCTGTATCTTAAGAGGATATCTCCCTTTAAGGTCCAGTGGAAAGTTTATGTCATCTAAATAAGCCAATGCTTCAAATATATTTCTTAGTTCCTACATTCTTTCCCCACCTGGCTTTACTGAGGTACAGTTGGTATGCGAAAACCTGCACATAATTAATGTATACAATTTTGTGAGTTTGGACATATGTTTACAGTCATGGTTAAAAGGCTAAATAGATACTTCTTTTCTTTTAACCACTTAAAAGCCATAAAAGCCACAGAGATAACTTGGGGCATCATTTCTACTGATAAAATCTCTCAGCACATATTAAAGCATTTTTTGTCCTCAGTTCCCATAAACATATTTAGAAGAAGCAACACATGACATATGAACTCAGGGTGCAGTGTATATTTTGACATGCTGTCCAGAATATGGTATTCTACACATCTGTCACTTTGTGTGATATGGGCTACATGTCAGCTACAAAACTCTCAATATGTTCTCAAAGAACGGAAATAAGGATTGAAAGGAAAATGTAAACTAGGAATAACATATTCTTCTTCCATGAATTGGACTTGACTGGGCTTACAGTGAAAAGTTTAAAATGATAGAGACAACTGTACAATCCATTTTAATGCAAGTATTTTACAAATTTTATATATTGAAGGTGTGTTGTACAACATGATATTTTGAGATTGGACAGTAGAACTTGATTATCCTCAATAAAGCTTAGACCTATAAAAATACTAGAATCATTTAATATTTCTGTGGTGATTTTCCCCTCTAAATGTGAGAGTTTTGTGGCACATATTCCACTAGGAGGGTCAGAGATAAAAAAAAAATCAGAGCAGTCAATTGTACTAGATATCATTTAATGGAGACACAACTATGTACTGGGAATGATGTGAGGTTCTAAATATACACAACATATAATTGATAACTCTGCTGGATATGTGTATTGCCCTATAGTGAAGATGAGAAACTTCATTAAGGACTTTCCTGAGACAAGAGGGAGCATTTTGTATAACCTAGCATTTCAAACTTCTACACCCTGGCAACTGAAGGCGCTGTCCCTTAACCAGCATCGTTGGCATTACTGAAGAGTTTGTCAGAAAGGCAGAGTGTCTAGTCCTACCTCAGACCTACTGAATCAGAATCTGAACTACAACAAGATCTGTGGCTGATTCTCAGGCACAGGAAAGTTTGAGAAGCATGGCTCTAGAACAGAGGTCAGCAATAGTTTCCTACAAAAGGTAAGGTAGTAAATATTTGTGGCTTTGGAGGCCAGATAATCTATGCCACATCTACTCAGTTCTGCCTCACAGCAGGAAAGCAGCCACAGACAATGTGTAAATGAACAGATGTGGCTATGTTCCAATAAAACTTTATTAGAAAAATCAGGCAATTTGGGGTTGTATATTACCCATGCACTATTTTTGGCAGAGCTTTGTCCTAGACACTCCATATTTGATATTTCCTGCCATGTTAGGGTATAAGTTCCTTGAGGTGCATGACCATTAGTTTCTTTAGCACCTTCCTTGACATTGAGCAATCAATGTCTTGCTGGTAGGCTTCTTTGTTGTGTGGATAAAGATGACTTATTTAATAAAACTTCAAAAGAGAGAAAAATTTTGTATGCTGGAGGTAAGACTACTCTTTTACCACAGGAGACCTGACAGTGTTTAATGTCAGTTTAGGGCCATCTGTCAGTCTTGCAGACATAGGAATATGCTTAGTTAGGCCACTGAGAGTGGATTCAGTTCTCAATGCTGGATTCATAGCGACCAAGTTCATGACTGATGGATCAAAGTCAGAAATAGTAGTTATTAATGTATACTAAGAAATAATTTTCACAGGGATAAGACTATGCAGTGGCCTGACCAACACAGTATTTTTCATTAGGTCAGGAGTTCTTAACATGGGGTCTTGGGGTTCAGATGATTCTGTGGCATCTGGGAATTGTATGTAAAACATGTGCCTATTGCATTGTTCTTAGGGGAAAGTCTATGTTTGTAGTACACTCCCAAAGAAGTCCATGAGCAATACAAAGAATTTTTTGAGAATCACTATTGTAGATTCAATAAAATGAAAATCTGAATAATAAAGTCTATTACTTTTAAATGAAAATTACTAATATCTTGGTAAGATAATATTTTTTGAAAAATTAGCCTCTTATTTCTCTGGCATTTTCAACAACCCCTCTGTACTTCCTGTTGCCTACTAGAGCTGCACCATTGTTTCCCTGGGGGAAAGATGGTAGACTAAAAGGGAGAAGTCAGTTCTTGGCTTTGACATTCTAAAGCCTTGCGCTGGGAAAGGTGGTGGGTGGGAAAGAAGAACCTGAGCAATACTAGTGAACACTAGATTTACCTGTGTTGAGAGCACAATTTTTTGCCTCCAATGAGAGAGAGAGAGAGAGAGAGAGAGAGAGAGAGAAATCAAATTGAGATTAGATGTTGATGGGATCTTTTTTATGAGCCATTTTTGCTTCTTTTATTAAATTCCTATTCATTGCCTCTGCCAATATATTTTTTAGTTGTCTTTTTTAGGAAGTCTTTATAAATCCCAGATAGGAGCAGGTGTGATGGGGGCATGCCCAGCTATAACCCCAGAACTTGGGAGACTGAGGCAGGAGGATTACAGATTCCAGACCATCCTGGACAACTTAGTGGGATCCTGTTTCAAAATAAAGGCCGGGCATGGTGGTGTACACCTGCAATCCCAGTACTTGGGAGGCTGAGACAGGAGGATTGATGGTTTGAGGCCAGATTCAGCGACCCAGCAAGACCGTGTTTCAAATTAAAAAAAGAAAAAAGGGCTGGGGGTGTAGCTCAGAGATAGAACACCCCTGGGTTTAATCCCAAGTTTAGTGGGATCTTTGAGTAAGTGTTTTTGTGCCTGTCTCCTCAGGTTGATCCCCAGTGGCAGAGGAGCACAGTTACTATTTTAAACAGTTATGAGGAACTGGTGAGGAGAGGATACCTATGCTTCTTCCTCTCTGTTCTCAGATAAACTCTAGTGAAGTCATGGGGCTCCCAAGGAAGAAATGTCTGAATGATGAATTTAGTAGGTAGACTTGAGAGAAGCTCATAGAATATCCTAAAGTCCAAAGTAGTCCAGGAGCAGCAGAATATTTCTTGTGTACCTGAAAGATACACAGACACAGCATAGAGAAATGGTAAACTTGAAGATAGCTTGTTGTCAGGACAAGGAGAATGTAGCAGTGATCTGTGTGGATTAATGACCAATGATCAGAGGAGACTGTGGACCTTTAGGTGAATGTGAGGTGACATAAGACTCAGGACAAGGCTCTGAATTATCACACTAAAATCTTCTCACCAACTCAGCAGCTCAGAAGAAAGGGAGGGGCTGAGATTAAATTCCCTATCTGGGACTCAAAATAGAAATTAGAGCTATGGGGGAAAAGGGAATAATTCTAACAGTATTTCTGAGTTTGTGAATAGGAATTTATATCTGCCACCCTGTCACATGACCTAGAGTTCTCCAAGTCTGCAGAGCTACATAATTTTTCTTTCTTTCTTTCTTTCTTTCTTTCTTTCTTTCTTTCTTTCTTTCTCCTTCCTTCTTCCTTCCTTCCTTCCTTCCTTCCTTCCTTCCTTCCTTCCTTCCTCTCTCTCTCTCTCTCTCTCTTTCTTTCTTGGTGCATTGTAATCATACATCATGATGAAGTTTCCACCCCACTACCTCTCCCTCCCCACCTTCTGGTGCATGACACTGTGACTGGCATTGATAAATTTGTGTATGTATATCATGTTCATTGAAGTGTTTCCTGTAATGTGGAAATTGAGTCGGAGGTTGCACGGAGGACGAGATTTAGGCAAGGAGAGCAAAAGCCAAGCACTTTATTGCACTCCCGGGCGAGGTCTGTCAACCGAATGATCCTTGGTCGGCAGAGTGAGTGAGGAAGTAATGGCATTTTTAATAGTTGGGCTTGGGGCGGGGTTAACTTGGTACAATTTGTTACTGTTAAGGGAGTGTTTTTTTTTTGTGAGGTTTGCCACGTCCTCAGTTCTGGGTTTTTAAACATCCGGCTGTTCTTGTATCAACTGCAAGGGTCTGCAGGGGGGGTAACCTATCATCCTGGCCTTTTGGTAATAATGGGTGACAGCCGAGTCAGTAACTACTTCCTGTGGATAAGGGGGCGGCGTCGGGAGGGCCCTTTGGCCAGGAGAGGTCGGGTCAGTTGGAGGTGGGCAGGCAGGAGTATGGCTGCAGCAAGAGTTGGTTGACGGTAACTCTGGACATCTCAGTTATGCAGGTCTGAATGAATTTTAGCAGGCAAGGGGCTAGTAAAATGAAAAGCCAAATAATTATAACTGGTCCCAAGAGAGGAACGAGCCAGGTGGCCAGTGGTCCTTGGAATCATCCCAGGTATGAGGTAGGCTGTCGGAACCGCGTTTTGAGGTCCTCGCTTAATTTGGTTAGGGTCTGGATTTTTTTTTCCACTAGGCCAGATTCATTAATGTAGTAACAGCATTCTTCCCTGAGGAAAAGACAGGTCCCACCCTTTTTGGCAGTGAGTAAATCTAGGGCCCGTCTATTCTGAAGGGTCATTCTGGCCAGAGAGGTGATCTGTCATTGGAGGGAGGCCAGTGAGGTGGTAGTAGATTCAAGGGCCAACTGAAGCCAGTACTGGAAATCCTGGGAGGAGATGAGGCTATGTCCCAGAGTCCCGCCTGCCAGTCCCAGGGAGCTAATGGAGGTTACTAAGCTCATTCCCAGCAGGATGGGGAGGAAGGCGGCTCGCTTTGTACGCAGGTGGGGGTCTAAGAGCCAAGAAAGTTCACCTTCCCCATACAGGGCAAGCTGAGGAACCACAATTGTTAGTATGCAGGAGTTTGGAGTGAAAGAATTTATACAGGTATATGATGTCCTGTTGCACCAAAAAAAAG
>PVJS01059470.1:0-11504 GCA_004027185.1 Glis glis
CACACACACACACACACACACACACACACACACACACACACCTTATTGGTTCTCTGTTTCTCAGAAGAACCTTGTCTAATACATACTGTTACCAAGAAAAGGAGGATTTATATTACTATGTATCATTTCTAAAAGTAGAATTAGGCCATTGAATGGAAGTTACTGAAAAGGACGTCAGGTCATAATTAGGAAGAATATTATTGCATTGAAAGCTGTCTGAAAAATGAAACGAGCTATCTTGAAATTCAATAAATTTCTTGTCAGTGGGAGTGTTCCAGCCAAGTCTGGAGGAACACCTGTCATGGATATTGTAGAGATTAAATGAAAAATAATACAGTAATCAAGAGGTAACTCTCAACCGCCTAACTTTAATAGGCTAATATTCTATAGTTTTTCAATTTTAAAAAGTTAGTTATCAAGCCAGGTATGCTGGCACACATCTATAATCCCAGTACTTGTGAGGCTAAGACAGGATGATCGCAAGTTTGAAACCAACCTCAGCAATTTAGCAAGACTCTCAGCAATCTAGGAAGATCCTGTTTCAAAACAAAAAATAAAAGAGGGCTGGGGGAGTAGCTGGAAGGTAAAATGCCCCTGGTTCAATTCAGGGGCAAAAATAAAAAGATTAGTTATCAAATATATCAAGTATTAGAGATATTTCTTTATGAATCTCCTTTGGTGATTCTAGCTATGGAGGTAGAGGTAAAAGCAGAAGATGAAGTTCCTTCCAGAATAGAGGAGCTTTAGTTAATGCTTAGGAGACAAGGATAAGGATAATTAAATATTAAGGATTATTTTCTCATCCTTAGGTAATAACAAAATCAACATATAAGTACATGTCAATTTATTAGATGACATTATCTTTAAAGTCTATAGACTTTGGGAAAATAATGAACATACTTGAATGCAGAGGTTGGGTGTTGAAGAATGGACAGACTCTAAATGGATAGAAAGAGGCATGTGGAAACAGAAGGAAAGAATGAACTACCATGGAAAGACTAGAATATACATGCTGTAAGAGGATTTGGATGCAAGAAACCCAAGGCAGTAAGATGTTTGGAGATATATATATATATATATATGATGTATATTTTTGCTTCCTAATTTTCCATCACATGGCATGGTACCTAAGCAGGTCGATGTAAAAGAACCCATTCTTGAGTTAGTTCATCCCCTGCTGTCTGGATGCCAGGCCCTAAGTGCTATCTTGAGCTCTAATAAGCAGAACAAACAAACTGGATTTAAGCAGCCAGAACAGCATCATGTCCAATTTGACCTTGGGATCCATTTCATGAATTCTGTGTAATGTGAAAGCAGTTTCTTTTCCATCAAATACCACCAGTCCTTCACTGAAATTGAGTACATGGGGGCTGTCCACCTCTCTGGATGAAAGTAAATAGCACATAAGAAAGCCTGTCTTGAGTTTACATGGCATGCCTATTTACAGCGGTAAGGAGCAACTATTATCTTTGAAAGTAGGATAGAGAGGGGAGAGTCAGCGCTATTACCAGGCCCATTCATAATCATTGTGGTCCAAAGAGTGGAAGGGACTTAAGAAACTGGATGGCTCTTGCAGGCAATGCATTGTAATGAAGGGGAAATGTTTAGAAACCAAGCTGGGCAAAGCAAATGGAGCCCTTGGCTTCACAACCTCCCCAGGATTTACTGAAGTTAAGAAAGAGTATATGATAAAAAAAACAATCGGAGTAAATTGCAGAACCATGTTTCATGCTGCTTTAATTAAAAAGCCTTTCATCATTTCCAGCTTAAACATCTCTTTTCTCAGTCTTAAAAGTAACTACTGAATCTTCTAGTGCTTTCACGTTGGTAGTCAGGAAAATTTGGTTTTCATTTCCAGGCTATAGAAGGAAAGCATTTTTGTATACTTTCCCTGGTAATTTAAATGACTATTTCTCCTCTCTCTTTCACTCCATTCCAGAGTAATGCATGTTATTTGTGGTATTCAAAACCAACTAGGGTGTCAAACAGTATGAAATAAAGGTTATAAGGAATGTAGGTGTTAGAGTAGCTCTGAAATACACTAAGTGGAATAAATTTAAACAATAGATGCATTAGGAGGCACTTACGTTGTGAGGTACTCAAGACAGCTTAGGGGACATTACTTTGATATCTTTAAAAGGCAGAGAAAATGTGACAACAAGGGTGTTTGCCATTTCTTCACTCCTCTGCACTCTTTCTGTGTATTTGTGTAAAGTAACCCTTTCAAAATCCTTTCTTCCCTACTTTTCCTTGTCGAAATCCTACTCAAAGTCCAGCCAACCTGTTTCTATGATCTCAAAATCTCACTATTTATTAAAAAAAGAAAGCATTAGCTCACGTGAATAGAATTTGTGCGGGAAATGTGGCCTAATGTCACATATGAGTCACATGAAAAGGGCTTTGTTGTTTTAAAAAATGACAATGCTAGCGCCATAAAGATGATCACATTTCTTTAGTCTTAGCTAAATATTTTAATAGTTAAATGTCCACCACAGAAAGCTATGAAATCATATTTATTTGACATAAGCATAGATTTCCCATTATTTATTGACTTTTTATTATAATTTCCTCATTTTTTGTTCTGAAACCCATCACCTGCTTCCATCTTCCTGAGTCAGTCATCAAGAGATAGGAGTGTTAGAAAAGTTGAACATCCCTTGGGAGGCTGAGACAGGAGGATCGCAGGTTCACTGCCAGCCTCAGCTACTTAGTGAGGCCCTCCAGAACTTAGTGAGATCCTGTTTCAAAATGAAGAATAAAAAATAGGGCTGGGGGTGTAACTCGGAGGTAGAATGCCCCTGGGTTCAATCCCCAGTACCCCCCCAAAAAAAAATGTTGAACATCTAATGTGTTGGTTCTTGTCCTCATGTAGTCCTGTACCGCTCCTTTATGAACATCAGCAGGTCAGAGGCATCCTATTTGTTGGACAGTTCACCACTGATGAAGGCTGTCATCTCAGTTTGGAGTAACCCCTATATGCACTTCACCTTTCCCCTAATATTCCCTCCTTTAGCTGTGATCTAGCTACAATAGCTCATGTGGATTTCTAAAAGAAATCAGAAAACACACGCCAGAGGAGCTTACACATGGTACGCTAGTCCCTACAGCCAGCTGTGTATCAGAATCACGTGGGGAGTTTGGCTGCCATATATCAAAGCTTTCCTTCTATGATTAGGAGATTTCCCACAGATGAGCCCTGTGGGGACACACACACTGCCTGCCACCCTGGAAGCAGTCGGGGCTGGAGACTCATTTCCCCACCTGTCTAGCTGCTACAGCACGGGCCCAGGACCTTGGTGCTGCCATCCACCACACCCACCCACCTAGACTCTGAGCAGGGCTTTGAAGAGGCAAGTAAGGGAGGGGTGTTGAGTAGCCCAGATGTCAGAGAGAAGCAGTGCTGTGGTGCCAGGGAAAGGTGGCCGTAACAGCTGTCCTGTGCCTTGGTTTGGGATGTTTGCATGGCTGCCTTCTGAGATACATGCTGTAATATATAGTGTATTTTTAAAATAGTTTTCTTGAGGTATAATTTACACATCATAACATTTACCCTTTATTTTTATTTTATTTTATTTTGTGTGTGCGGTACTGGGGATTGAACCCAAGTGTGTTCTACCTCCAAGCTATACCTCCAGCTCTTTTTATTTTTTCTATTCTGAAGTTGCTAAGGCACTTTTTTTTCTTTTTTCGTGTGTTTGTTCCCTTAACACGCATTGTCTTACCTATCAGAGGTTCACCTAGAAGTCTTAAGGAATGATTCCAGAAATTATGTCCCTCCTTAAATGTACTGTCAACTCAGTTCCCACATATGTGCTTGCTACTCTCAACTCATTTAATAATTTTTTTGTTCTTTTATCTGCCCTTTTTGGTCTTAGACTCCTTGACAAAGGGAGCCATGCATTTCTTAGTGGGAAGCAGAATTTTCTCATATTCACTGGAATTATCTAGGTATTATTATTCAGTAGGTCCATTTATTCACATTGTCAGCCTGTCCTCAGCCTCCTTGTAATATTGATGCAACTGATGTGTAGAACATAGGTCTGAATAGCATGCTGCAGTTAGAAATGCAGTTGCTAGGCTGGGTGTGGTGGTGCACGCTTGTTATCCCAGTACTTTGGGAGGTGGAGACCGGAGGATCCGGGTTTGCAGCCAGCCTCAGCTCTCTCTCTCTCTCTCTCTCTCCCTGTCTCTCTCTCTCTCTCTCTACCTAGTGAGGCCCTCCGCAACTTCGTGAGACCCAGTTTCAAAATAAAGTATAAAAAATAGGGCCGGGGGTGTAGCGCGGAGGTAGAACGCCCCTGGGTTCAATCCCTGGTACCACAAAAAAAATAAATAAATAAAAAGAAGAAATGCAGTTGCTACTCTGTCACATGGACACTTATGGGCTGCCTGTTTCTTGATTCCTTTCAAACTTACTCACCCTACTTTTATCTTGAAGAATGGGCTGTCCTCTCTAAGTTCCCAAGGAAATATGAAGAACTGAGGTCTTTCCTAGTTTCCTGGCCTCATGATCCAGGGACCTATCGCTTATGGGCAGCTACTTGTCTCCTATTCCCTTGCTGGGCTCTGGCTATGGGCCTTGGCTAGGCCACCTCTTGATTTGGAGCATTCAGAACCTCATGTTCTTTCACTTGTCTTTCTTCTGACCTTGTTATTTATACTCCTCATTGGGGCTATTTACTAAGTTTTCTACTTCCAGATTAGCTCATCAGGGAATTTCTTCTCCATTCTACACTTGCTTCTAACTCATTACAGGTCACATTTTACCATATGGAACCAGCATGAGAGAAGAAAGAGCCAGGATCTAGCCCAGAGCCGAGCCACCATGGTAAAGCCTACGTTTGAAAAAAGGATCTGGCTTCAGCACTTGTCGCTAGCCAAGGACCAAGTCCAAAAGAGGACCCTATCTGCAGTTTCCATTTTAGCACTAGTTGGCACCAATGTGCCCAATTAGGCACATTATCCAGCCAGGAATCAGACCAGCTGGTAGTGGTAAATTTGGAAACTCTGTCCAAAGAAAGCAGAACTACAAAAACCTGTGCAGGCAAAAAGGGTCACGCTCCAGAACTGCCTAAGGCAATGGCAGGCAGCAGGCTTGCTGACGTTAAAGTTGGCTTTCCAGAGATGGGCATAGTGGTCCACTCCTATAATTCCATCTACTGGGGAAGCTGAGGCTGGAGGATTATAAATTTGAGGCCAGCCTGAGCAATTAAGCAAGACCAAAAAATAAGTGGGCTTTCCAGGAAGGCTCTGGTACTCTGGTTGTACAAAAGATATGGGCCAATAGACTAACTAACCATTGAGAACCAAAAGACGATGGAAAGATCTGTGGAAATCCAGATATGAGAAATGGGCAGAGAGAACATAAGGACTAACCGTAACCAGAGAGCCACGTGGAATGGACATGATATTTTGGGTGATAAAATCAGCCACAGATTCTGAACCTTGAAGCAGGGATTACATCTTAGTCCATTAAAAAGGAGATTAAGGCCGGGCGTGGTGGCGCACGCTTGTAATCCCAGTACTTTGGGAGGCGGAGACCGGAGGATCCGGGTTCGCGGCCAGCCTCAGCTCTCCCTCTCTCCCTGTCTCTCTCTCTCTCTCTCTCTCTCTCTACTTAGTGAGGCCCTCCGCAACTTCGTGAGACCCGGTTTCAAAATAAAGTATAAAAAAATAGGGCCGGGGGTGTAGCGTGGAGGCAGAAGGCCTCTGCGTTCAATCCCCGGTACTGCAAAAAAAAAAAAAAGGAGATTAAGGTTGTTGAAGTAATGTTCTCACTCAATCCGAGCTGGCCCTGAACTGGAAAACAAAAATAATTTGGGTGATGTTTCTACTAGATAACCTAGGTTATGCTGCAAGATCTTGGTAACTTAACACAACAAATTTTTACTTGTCATTAACACTACATATCTGTCATGTGTTGGAGAGGGACTGGTGACTTTGTTCACTCAGGAAGTCAAGCTAACAAAGCAGTCACTGTTCCAAAGGAAAGGAGACTTCTGAAAGGTCTTGAATTATCAATTAATGGTCTAGTCTACAATGTTCCATGTATCCTGTGTTTACAACTCATTGGCCATAACTAGGTGCATGGTCTCACTCAACCACAAGGAACCAGAACATAGAGTACTGGAAATAACTGGTGAGCAGCATTATCGATGATTTGGGTCCCTCATTTTTTGAAGTTACTTGTATATAAAAATAATGGATCTAAAACAAGGTATCAAATCCAAACCCAGGTGTGGAGTTTCATGGTGTATTTCTTGTTTTCGTTATGTGAGTATAATTATATACAAGGTCATTGCACAATAGTGTCCAAAGTATATATATCTGAGATTCATCTACCCCTCTCCTACTCCTATTTTATGATGTTTGACTGTGGTCTATCTGCAAAGATCTAAGGACAGTAGAGGCAAGTACTAACAACTACTTTATTTACTGCCCTCAGCAGTGCACCTTTGGATCCCCAGAACACAGCCAATCTTTTACTATTCTCTCCTCACTTTTAATCACAATCACATAAACACTTTATCAAGTATCCATATCCATTTTTTTCTGGCTTCATTTCAAGAATACTTTTTTCCTCAAAATAAAAATTTACCTGCATTTAATCATAATTTATTTACTTTGGCTCTAGCCATGCTGAATACAAACCAGATTTTAAACTGGTTTATAGTTTGGGGTTATGCAGTGCATAGATATATATAAATCCAGAATTAAAATAATAGTCCTACTTGGAAATTCTCCAGGTGATTACATAGAGATAAATTTATTGAACCTATTATATTAAAAAGTTTCAGAGACCATACTAACAAACAAAAAGTGTATACAAACAAAAGTATATATTTTATTAAAAAACACTATAAGAAGCCGGGTGTGGTGGCGCACACTTGTAATCCCAGTACTTGGGATGCTGAGACAGGAGGATTGCAGGTTCGCGGCCAGCCTCAGCAAATTAGTGAGGCCCTCTGGACCTTAGTGAGACCCTGTTTCAAAATAAAGAATAAAAAATAGAGCTGGGGGTGTAGCTCGGAGGTAGAATGCCCCTGGGCTCAATCCCCGGTACCACAAAAAAAAAAACTATAAGAACCCACATCATTCATCTGAAGAATAAATCAGACTTGTTATAAAGCTTTCCAATTGGATACACAATTTTAGTCCATCAAACGACTAAAATGAATAGAAAAATACAACAAAAATGTGATTGATCCAGAGTCTGTTTGCAGCCTGAATGTCAAGTGGAATAGAACATTAGCCACTTAAGTCCTGTACCTTTAAATTTTCATGAGGCTAGAAATATGCAAATGAGCTACTGCACTTCACAGATAAAAAAAAAAAAAAACCCTGGGGGAAAATCTGCCACACTAAGCAATGTTCAGAAACAAACAAGACAAAAGAGAGACTTTTTGCACATTTCATAAATTAAAACCGTATTTATGCCGAGTAAGTATATGTTTTGTTAAAGGTGAGTTCTTGTCATCCTCAGATTAATAGAGAAGAAGCAAGGGCAAATTTATTCAGTAGAACTTTTGTTTCCCTCCAAAGTTGTGTGTGTGTCATGCACAGAAAATGAGAAAGTTGATCTTGGTCTGCCATCATAACTCATACAATGTGAATGAATTGGCTTGGGATTTTAAACATCAAAGAAAAAGTGGCATGGATTAAAATGTTTCTGGCATTACATCATGGCTCGACTATTTGTTTTATGTTTTCTTCTGCTTCGAATGAGGCCAATTTAGAGAAAAAAAAATGTGTTTTTTCATCCAAAGGGTAATAATCAATGGTATGCTTTCTATTACTACACAATTATATCATCAACTGACAGTGATTATGTAAAGTGGCTAATTATTTTCATGATTACTTCAGAATAAGCATTCTAGGAAACTACACCCACTCCTTTAAAGTGCATAAAGGTCCAATTTTATAAACCATCAGCAAAACCATTCTTTTTCTCTCAACCCTTGGAAGTACACCTGTTTGTCTTTGCCCTCTGAGTATCTGCATTAACTTGGTCATTCCCCATTTTTCACCTTGACAGGGACCAGAGAGAAAGCCTACTGGGGGCCTGAATAAGAGGTACATACCTGGAAACTAATTAAATTTGATTTATTTCTTTTGGCAGCACTTTGCATTTCTCTTTCCATGTTTTATTTAAAACTTGATTGCTTGAATCACAATAAACAAGCACCAAAACAGAGCATGGCTGATAAATATATTGAATTTCATCGATTTATCAGCAACAGCATACATGATCTCTAGCACACAGAAGCAAAACTGGTCTGCCCTTTATGTCACTTGAATTTATTTCAGGTACCAGACTTGGGGGATTTCTGTTTTGTGGGTTAGAGAAACGAAGTTAGAGTTTTCTCCTTTGGGTTCAAGTTATGGTTTTCATCTTTCTTCCTCCATTAGACCTTCCTGGATTACTTCAGTCAGAGACTCTCTGGAAATTTATAGACTTCCCTTGGGTGATGATATCTTCAAAAGCATGTAAAATATCCCAATATAGTGTGAATAAGTGTATGAAATTAGGCAATGGAATAAACATTTAGCTTGGTGGTATAAGGGGAGTTAGCAGACAAGATCTGTTCCAAATCTTTCCACCAAACTTTTCTAAACCAATCAGGCCAACAACTGAGTACTGTGATTAGTGCCTCCTCCAGTCAAAGAGTACCACTAAGTCCTCATTTGGCCAATCACAGAGCTGCAGCCTCCTGCCCTGAACTGTTGAGTGCTGGGCAGCTCACTTGAGTTTTTAAGAATATCAGTTAGGCACCAGAAAGACCTGGATTCAAGTCTTGACTTTGCTTCTTTGTGCAGTTTCAGTTTTTGCTAAATATTCACTACCTCTGAGCTTCAGTTCTGAAAGCTATAGAATGGGATTAATAAAAGAGCTCATTTCCATGGATCTTTGCATAGATTTAATTTAATAAATTAAATTTACATAAAATACCTGGTATGCAGAACAAGCTCTGTGAGCGGGAGCCAATCACCCCCTCCCCCATTACTGTCACTGCCTCTCCTCTGGCATCTACTACTCTGTCCTTGCTTCATAGTGAATTTTGTATGTGGCTTGACCTTTCCTTATTCTAGAGTATAGTCTTCCTTAAAGCTAGATCACCCTCATCTCACACAGTATCTGTATTAGTTTGCTGGGGCTACCATAACAAAAATAATACATACTAGGTGGCTTAATCAACAGAAATTTGTTCCTCCCCGTCCTGGAGGCTAGAAATCTGAGATTAAGAGGTCAGTAGGTTTGGTTTATCCTAAAGCTTCTCTCCATGATTTGTAGGTGGCCACCATCTCAGTCTGTCTTTTCGTGGTCTCTGCTTGCATCTCTACTGTGTCTTAGTGTCCAGATTTTCTGTTCTCATAAGGATACTAGCCAAATTGGATTAGGGAACACAACTTTATGACCTCATTTAACATACTACCTCTTTTCAAGCCTACATGAAAATTAAAGTTATGGCTCCACTATATGAACTGGGGGGGGGGCACAATTCAGTCCAGAACCCTGCCTTTTCCGCAGGCATTGCTAAGTAAAACCTTACTCAGTGATCAGAGGAAACTTTTGGCCTAGGGGGTGGGAGTGGCAGTGATTCTTAAACTTCAGTATGGGTGAGATTGTTTAAAGTTTATTAACATCACTGATGTCCAGACATTCTAACTCAGTAGCTTTAGAGTAAGGCTCAAAACTATGTAATTGTAACAAGTATCCTCAAAGTAGGGAACCTTCCAAAAAGATCTGAAAAGCACTGAAGTAGAGGATGAGTAAAACCTGAGAAACAGACCGACCTCTCTGATTAAGCACCTTGCTTATTTTTCCTTTTTTTGTTACTGTTTCATTTTACTTGAGTGATCCAGAAAAATAATATCATCCTGTCATCATTCAATCAAAATTCAAGCCTTTTTGTTTGATAACTTTCTCTCGTTGCAAACAACAGAACCCTTTTTTTTATGTTTCTTCCCCACAAAATTTCAATTCCTCTTTTCATGGGAAGAATTCCCCTTTTGGGAAGAATTCTGCTTTCCCTGTTTCCTTGTTTCTTTGACTCTACCTGACTCTACCCAACTCTTCCTGAACACAATGGAAATCTCAGATGATGTCATCATTTCCTCCCAATGTGTCTGTTGATTCACATTTCCAGTCTATTCTTTCCATATTACTCTAAATGATACTCTCTCCAGCAGGACCTTATTTCCATAATCTTCTGAAAGATGAAATCATCAGTAATATAAATCCATTTTCCCCAAATAAACAGGATTTAGTTAAATGACATTTTTAGGAATTTGCAGATGGCTGAAGTTATCAATTCTGAATATGTTTAATCTATCGGTTTCGTGAATGCAACTGAGAAAACCTCATACACTTCTTCCAGGTGGCTTAATGAAAATCTTGCGCTTACCTTTAAACTTCAGAAGGCATGTTTGGATAAGGATATTATAGTGGAGAGTGAGGAGCTACTTTTGCTAAAAGCACTGACTTTTCTCTTGGGCCAGGAGATGCCAAATGGGCAACAAAAAGCAGGATAAAGCTTGGTACCTCTACCTTTATTTTGTATCTGCTTCCTTTATTATCTTAATCCTTGGTTCGAATTCTTGTTAACTCTACATGTAGGTATGTTAATTATTTAAGAAGTGTAATACTGGGTTTATTAGCTGTAAATTTACCCAACCTATTCTTGTCCCCCTTCAAGACTGAGGACATCAAGATAAAACTAAAGTATTTTCAAAATTTGTAGGGACATTCAACTGCCAGACCTCTGGAGTGGTGCCTAGAAGTCTCCAGTCATTGCCCCAAACCTGCAGTCACCTTGGATTCCAGGAACAGCAGAGCCTCACCGATGACCCCATTAGAGATCTCCCCCCCACCCGCTCCAAATGGGAGAAATTGCCCCATGACAGGAACTGAGGCTGCTCCCCTAAGAAGGAACATTATCTCAAGGGGGCTTTTCTAGATCCACCTTGCAGAACCATACCTGAGACAATGATCAATCAGACCATAATCTGCCCAGGATGACCTACTTTGCCAGCTATGCAAATCCTCAGCCATACAAGTCCACCACCCTTGCCTTTGTTCTCCTTTTTTATAAAACCTCAAAGTTTCTGCCTAGCCCCTGAAAACAGATCTTAAGTTACTGTACCCCTGTATCTTTTCTACCCAGCATGGCCATGGTGATTAAAGTTCCTTTCCTGCCCTTCACCACTGCCCGTCTCTTTGCTTGGCATATTGGGATGGGTTGCCAAGCCTGATCTTTTGGGATCACGGGATCTGGTGCCTTCACCCAAGGGCTTTGGTAAAAATATGATGAAGATTTGGGGAAGCCTCCTCCTAAACCATAAGCTCACTGAAGAAAGTTAATCTTTTTTTTTTTGCGGTACCGGGGATTGAATGCAGGGGCGTTCTACCTCTGCGCTACACCCCCGGCCCTATTTTTTATACTTCATTTTGAAACCGGGTCTCACGAAGTTGCGGAGGGCCTCACTAGGTAGAGAGAGAGAGA
>PVJS01059471.1:0-11508 GCA_004027185.1 Glis glis
AGAGAGAGAGAGAGAGAGAGAGAGAGAGAGAGAGAGAGAGACAGGGAGAAAGAGAGACAGGGAGAAAGAGAGAGAGAGAGAGAGAGAGAGCTGAGGCTGGCCGTGAACCCGGATCCTCCAGTCTCCACCTCCCAAAGTACTGGGATTACAAGCGTGCACCACCACGCCCGGCTTATTTTTTATTTTGAAATAGGGTCTTGCTAAGTTACCACATGCTGGCCTCAATCTGTGATCCTCCTATCTCACTACCATCTCTTTCCTAAAACATTGCTAAACTCTGAAGGTGCATGAAGTAGAACCCAGGCTAAAAAGGCACTGACTAAATCTCCCAGTCTTCTAGGGCTGAGGAGACAAAGGCCTGCTAGGTTCTCAGTCAAAAGGGCCCTAAGGAAGAAAGAGTGATCCCCCAGAGGTGAACTGACTCATACTAAAACTGCAGTTCATCCTCAGCCCATTTCAAGTGCTGATTGGATTAAGGTGATCCTTTCATTGTAGTTGCCTAATAGAAGAAAGAAGGACCCTCTCCAGTTCTTTTTTTATACCATATTTGGCATTGATTAAGAAAAACAATACAATACAATCCTGTACAGATACAGGAACAACCAAACAATAATAAAGAGAAAATATAAACAATGAAAGTGGAACCGCAGATAATCCAGATGTTAGAGTTAGCAGGCAAAAAGTTTAAAATAATTATAATAAATATATTGAAATAGAGGACAAATCAGACAAAACCAGTGAGAAGAAGTAAAATTTCAGTAGAGCATTGCTCTCAATTAAAAAGAATTAAATGGACAATTCTAGAATTGAAAAATACAATATCTGAAATTCGTAACTCATTACATGGGTTTAATAGCAGATTGTACACACTGAAGACAAAGTTAGCAGCCCTGAATATAGTACAATGAAAAATATCCAGACTGAGCCAGGTGTGGTGGCGCTCGCTTGTAATCCCAGTACTTGGGAGGCTGAGACAGGAGGATCACAGGTTCGCAGCCAGCCTCAGCAACTTAGTGAAGCCCTCCTCAACTTAGTGAGACCCTGTTTCAAAATAAAATAATAAAAAATAGGGCTGAGGGTATAGCTCAGAGGCAGAATGTCCCTGGGTTCAATCCCCAGTACCCCCCCCCACACAAATCAAATCCAAACTGAAGCATTTAGAGAAAATACAATGCAAAGAACAAAGCAGGAAAGACATGTGGGACATGGCCAAAAGGCAGAACAAATGGAATGGGAGACCCAGAAAGGGAGGGAAGAGATACTAGGTCAGAGCAGTAGCTGAAGAGATAGCCAAGAACTTTCCAAATAGATGAAATACATCAGCCCACAGGTTCAGAAAGCTCAGCAAACCCCAGGCAGTATGAAAACAAAGAAAAACGTATTTAGACAAACTTAGTCAAACTGTTAAAAACTACAGACAATTAACTTCTGGTTTGTAATTTTCCTAAATATAAGTATTAAAGGTATGTCCTTGTAAACCTCTTTTTCCCACCAAAATAAATAAGTAAATAAAATAAAGACACACTATAGTACAAGTGTGTACAAAGACACACTAGACAAGTACAAGTATTTTTATGAGAAGAGAGTAGCAGAATATTTGAAATTGAAATTACCCTGGAAAAAACTGCTAAAAGCTTGTTCCTCATCCGAATGCTGTACTCTCTAGTGAGGCATATATAAGGAAATTGACTTAGAAGTAACTGTGCTATTTTCTTTCATGTGATCTGGTCCCTGCCTACTTGCCAGTTACATCTTGTGCTGTTCATTTTCTTTACTGTCTGTGATCCAGGCACAGTGGCTTCTATTTCTAAAACAAGCTATGTTGCCGTGCTCCAGGGTTCTCGTATATGATCTTTCCTCTGCCTAGAATGGTCTTTCTAACCCACCTTACCCCCACCCTGGGCCCTTTTGCCTTGCTGAGTCATAATCTTCCTTCAGGTCTTCCATGAAAGGTCACTTCACTGAAAGCATGTCTTGATGTTCCATGCTAAACGAATATTTCCCTATTACAAGCTCTCACATACACCTGTATTTTTTCAAGGCACTTATCACAGTTTTTAGTTATCTATTTATCTGTGCTTACGAGTCGCATGTGGCTCAGTCTCCACATCCTAAGTTCCATGAGGGCAGGGATGGAATCAGTTTTGCTCACCATTCTGCACGTAGTCTCGAGCATGAATCTTGGCACATGATAAATACTCATGGAATGTTGGATGAATAAATGAACAAATGAATGGAAAAACATGCCCAGGAAAGATGAGGTCCAGCATTGGGTACCAACAGGAATGCTTCCTCGTACTGAATACATGTCAGTTTCCCCCTAGATCTTTCACAGTACCAGAAAGCAGTGTGTGTTGCTGGTTTTCACTTTTCCTTTCCCTTGCAGCCCTGAGGCAGCTCTCCTGGCTGTTAAGTAAATGCCGACCTGTGCTTGCTCTGGAGATAATTTAAGGCAAAAAAAATCCTTTTCGTGATTATGATTTGTAAAAGCAGCTGGTAATGAGAGAAATAAATGGCTTCTCCTTTGGAAATGTAATGAAAGTGGAATCCAACCTGAAGGAGTGCAAATGCTTGATTTAAAACTGCAAGCTTCATGTAAAATCAGTCTTTCTCGCAAATGAGAGTCTTTTCAACAGTGCTGAGATACGGCTGCCCCCTGCTGGCCACTCACTAGGTTTTCACAGTCCTTCTCTCCCACTCTCCTAGTCTTTTTCTGTAACTTCTGGTTTAGATTGAAGTAAATTTTCAAAGTACTTTTTGTAATAAAATATATTAGGGAAAACATTATGTGAAGCAATTTGATAGTTGATATCAGAAGTCTTAAAATACATCTTTGGAAAAAAATACTTCTTTGATCCAGCAATTCTGTCCTGAGAATTACCTTCCTAATAGGTTGTTGTGAAGATTAAATGCAGTACATTTGTGCAGCCATAGTAGAGTGTCTGGCTCATCACAAGCAATCAGTAAACAGGAACTATCATTATGTTGTCATTAAAATATTTTCAAGAATGATGTAAAGCAACATGAGAAAGTGAGATAAGCAGGCTATACAACACATGCCCCATATAATTAGACTATTTAAATCACAAAACCCAAGTCTCTATAAATAAGGAAAGACTTCTAGGAAAAGTATCATACATATTTTCTTTGGGGGGTGGTACTGGAGATTGAACCCAGGGGCACTGTACCACTGAGCTGCACCCCTAGTCATTTATTTGTATTTTTTATTTTGAAACAGGGTCTCACTAAGTTGCTGAGGCTGGTCTTAAACCTGTGATCTTCCTGTCTCAGCCTCCCAAGTACTGGGATTGCAGGTGTGCACCACTGAGCCTGGCCCAGCTTCCAAATCTTAATGAGAAATTTCTTTGTTTTTTTTTCTCTCTCCCCTCTTTTTGGGATTTTCCTTACTAAGCCTTAAAGAGGAGGTTGGAGAGCATCGATTATTTGTTTAACCTAGAACTTTATGTTCATGTAGTATACTTCTTTTAAAGAATTCAAAGCATCTTAACATATTCATAGTGTCCTGTGTGAGTAACTTAACCAGGGCAGCTTCACTGAGCTGACCACTTCTTACTCCTCGGTGACTTTCTTCACTTCAGGCTATCATACTTTCCTGATTTTCTCCCTATTTAACTAGCTTTTCCTTCTCAGTCTGCTCTGCTAGATCTTCTAAGTGCTAGTGCCTCATAGCTCAGAACTTGTAAAGTTTGTCTTCCCCATTTATACTTTCTCCCTAAGTGGTCGTATTCAGTTCCCTGAATTTAATTTAAATGCCATCTAGATATGTGCTTATTATCAGATTTACATTTCTTGCTTGATCTCCATGCTCAAATATCCAACAGACCACTTCACTTGAATGCTTTAATTGGCATTATAAACCTAACACATCCAAAATAACTTTTTTATTTTACCCTAGAAGCTAAACCTGCTCTGCCCCTAGTGCTCTTTATTTTACTAACTCGTGTTGCTCAGTTCCAAAGCCTGGGAGTCATATTTGATACCTCTTTTTCTTACATCCAGTGTATCAGCTTCAAAATACACCCAAGTCCATCACTGTTCGCGACCTTCGTTGCATCATCCGTGTCCAGGCCACTGTCATCCCTCTGAACTGTGCTGGCAATCTCGTCTGTTTCCCTGACCCCTTTCCCCCCACTCCAGTCTTCACAGAACAACAACTAGAATGATCTTTTTTTTTTTTTTTTTTGCAGTACCGGGGATTGAACCCAGGAGCGTTCTACCTCCGCGCTACACCCCCGGCCCTATTTTTTTTATACTTTATTTTATACCGGGTCTCACGAAGTTGCGTAGGGCCTCACTAAGTAGAGAGAGAGAGAGAGAGAGACAGGGAGGGAGAGAGAGAGAGAGAGAGCTGAGGCTAGCTGCGAACCCGGATCCTCCGGTCTCCGCCTCCCAAACTACTGGGATTACAAGTGTGCGCCACCACGCCCAGCTCTAGAATGATCTCTTTAAAATGAAAAACCAGATCACAACATTCTCATGTTTAGGCCCTCTAATGGCCTCCCATCTCTCCTGGAATAAAATTCAAACTTCTTTCTGGTATACTGATATCTAATCTGTCATCTATCTATCTATCTATCTATCTACCTATCTTATCTATCATCTATCTATCTATCTATCATTATTTTGTGGTACTGGGAATTAAACCCAGGGGCATTCTACCTCTGAGCTCTACCCCCAGCCCTTTTTTATTTTGAAACAGGCTCAAAAAGTTGTGGAGGGCCTCGCTAAGTTGCTGAGGCTGGCCATGAACCTGTGAACCTGCAATTCTCCTGATTCAGCCTCCCAAATACTGGGTTTACAAGTGTGTGCCACCACGCCCAGCTGTGTCTTGAATTTGTTAATTTTCTTTCTCTATAGCTATACTCCAGGTGCATGCTATCTTTAAAGCAAGTAAAAGGTGATGAATATTTAAGAACTGATGAATTTTATTCTTATATTTACTTATTTGCTTTCATATTTACTCTGTGTGTGTGTGTGTGTGTGTGTGTGTGTGTGTGTGTGTGTGTAGTACTGGGGATTGAACCCAGGGGCATTCTACTTCCAAGCTACAACCCCAGCCCCATTTTATTTTTGTTTGGAAACAGCCAGGTGTCGTGGCGTACACCTGTAAGGGTCTCGCTAGTTGCTGAGAGTCTCACTATGTTGCTGAGGCTGTCCTTGAACCTGTGATCCTCCTGTCTCAGCCTCCCAAGTATTGAGATTACAGTCGTGTGCCACCACACACGGCTTTCATATGTACTTAAAGATAACATACTGTGTAGGGATGATGAAGATGATGATTATTATTATTACTATTATTATTATTTTGTTTTGGTTGGCTTTTTAACTGACTTCTCCTTTTATAGGGTATGCATGAAATAATTTTTTTTGAAAAAAGAGAGTGAAATTATAATAGTCTCAAAGGCTTGGAGTCTTATCTAAAATAGTAAAAAACAGCAAAATAATAAGCATGTAGGCCCAGCATTGTAGGAGCAAAGCATAAGATTATATTACCATTTTTAAATAAGGTAGCAACATGACCTTTTCTTGTCACATCATCATACACAAAGGGCTTATGATTGGACTATTTACCTTGAAACATCCAAATCCTGTTACAGAGCTGTTTAGCTTTTTTTTATATTCTTATATTAAAATTTAGCACTTTATCATTTTTTCTTTTAGACATTCTTTCCATCGAACACTTTTAATAGAGGGAAAGCAGGTAGACAGATTTTGCACATACTGCAGGTTTTGGCTTTTGTAATCTGCAGAACACTTTGACATTTAAGATTGTTTTATTTTTAGAGCCAAACCTAGTTTGCTAAGTTGTATTTTTAAGCTGTTTTTGATTGTCACATAGTATGTAGCTAAAGAGGGATCGGGACAAGAAGATCTGGAAGGAAACCAGTACCTAAAGTGTGTCTCACTGTATGAATTGATACTACTTGGTTATACATGTGAAAAAGGTCATCAATACTAACAGTTATTTCTAGATTTCTGTGTAGAGTTTACTAACTTACAGGTGTGTACCATCATGCCTGGCTTCATTTTCTTTGTTAATTATTTTTTATTTTTAAATATAAAAACCTAGCCAGGCGTGGTGGGCATGCTTGTAATCCCAGTACTTGGGAGGCTGAGACCGGAGGATCATCGCAAGTTCACAGCCAGCCTCAGCTACTTAGTGAGGCCCTCTGCAACTTAGTGAGACCCTGTTTCAAAATAAAAAAGAATAAAAAATAGGGCTGGGGGTGTACCCGGAGGTAGAATGCCCCTGGGTTCATTCCAAAAATAAATAAATAAATAAATAAATAAACAAACAAACCTGTGGAGCACTTATCTAGCATACGTGAGGCCTTGGGTTCAATCCCCAGCCCTACACAAAAAACTTTAAATAACTAAGTGAAAACCTATGAAGAATAATATACGTATCTACACCAAAATTGAAAAATATTAACATTTTGGCATTTTGCTTCATACTTATACACAGGAATATATGATTATATACTTGAAATAGAAAATTTCAAATAAATTCGGAGCCCCCTCCCCCTTTTTGTGGTACTGGGGACTGAACCCAGGGGCATTCTACCTCTGAGCTACACTCCCAGCCCATTTTACTTTATTTTTTATTTTGAAACAAGGTGTTGCTAGATTACTGAGAGTCTTGCTAAGTTGCTGAGGCTGGACTTGAACCTGCAATCCTCCTTTCTCAGCCTCCCAACCTCTGGGATTATAGGCGTGCACCACCACGCCTGGGTGGAGCCCTCTTTGTTTTCCTTTCCAGTCCCATTTTTCTCCCTTCCTCCACAGAGACAAGCACAGCATAAAATTCTGTATGCCCTCTCAGTCCACATTTAAATTTTTACTATGTATGTATGTGTCTTTTTCTGGTTAATGCATATGGTCTTTTTGTTGCAGGCATGATTTTTCAAAGTTACTGTGCTTTCAGTGTAAATATTTAACTCTTAAAAATAATTTAATTCTTTTAGGTGCTTGTTTAAACTGCCAGGAAAATAGCAAAGGGGATCACTGTGAAGAATGCAAAGAAGGATTTTATCAGAGTCCTGACGCCACTAAAGGATGTCTTCGCTGCCCTTGTTCAGCAGTGACATCTACAGGCAACTGCACCATAGGTAAGTGAGGCCTTTCTCTAAATCTTCATTTCAGAGGGGGAAAAGAAAATCAACGAAGGCTTTGTCAGTAGTTACAGATTGCACGGATGAATCAAGTTCCGGACGCTTTAAGTGAAAGGGAGTTATAAAAACAGCAAACACTTTCCTTTCTAGGAATTGACAGTCTAATCCAAATACATATGCAAAATGACACTTAAAAGGTCTACAATCCAACATGAGTTAATAATGGAACTTCAAGACCGAGCCACTTTTGCTTACCTGCTTCAAGGGGGCACTCACTAGTTTTCCCAAGGTACTTAGTAATGTTGTCTAATTATGTCTATGTAGTAACCTTACATATACACTTAACTCCCATTTATTTCTGGTATATTAATTACCAATTGCTTCATATCCAATTACCCTAAGACTTAGCACCTTAAAACAGTTAGTATTTATTATTTCACATATTTTCTATTAGGAATTTGGGAGTAGCTTAACTATATGGTCCTGGTTGGGTTCTTCTTTTCTTTCTTCTTTCCCTCCCTTCCTCTTAAAATAGCAGCTTCATTGAGATATAATTCACATTCTATACAATTTATTTAAAATGTATAGTTAAGCCGGGTGTGGTGGTGCATGCTTGTAATCCTAGTACTTGGGAGGCAGAGACCGGAGGATCCTGGTTCGCAGCCAGCCTCAGCTACTTAGTGAGGCTCTCCGCAACTTCATGAGACCCGGTTTCAAAATAAAGGATAAAAAATAGGGCCGGGGGTGTAGATCGGAGGTAGAATGCCCCTGGGTTTAATCCCTGGTACTGCAAAAAAATAAATAAATAAGATAAAATAAAATAAAATGTATAGTTAAGCTGCGCACAGTGGCACACGCCTGTAGTCCCAGTACTTGGGAGGCTGAGACAGGAGGATTACAGGTTTGAAGCCAACCTCAGCAACTTAGTGAGACCCTGTTTCAAAATAAAAAAATAAAATAGGGCTGGGGGTGTAGCTCAGAGGTAGAGTATCTCTGGATTCAATCCCCAGTACCACACACACACACAAAAATGTATAGTTAAGTGTTTTAGCATATTTTCACAGTGTTGTGTAATCATCATTACAATCAGTTTTGGAACATTTTCATCACATCCTCCGATCAGAAATCTCAACAAACAATCCTATAACCTTTAGCAATCACTCCCATTTCCTTCAGCCTTAAAGCAACCACAAACCTGAACGTTTCATATACATGGAATCATATGACATATGGCCTTTCATATCTGGCTTCTTTTGCATAGCATAATATTTTCAAAGTTCATCCACGTTACAACATGTATCAATACTTCATCCTTTTGGTTGCCAAATAATATTCTCTGTTGTGCGTATATTCCATCAGACTTATGCATTCATCAGTTGATGGACATTTGGATTGTTTCTACTTTTTAGCTATTACACAGAATACTTCTGTGAACATTTGTATTCACGTTTTTGTGTATACAAGCATTTTCATTTCTCAGATATACACCCAGGAGTGAAATTGTCGGGTCATATAGTAACTCTGTGAGGAACTGTCAAACTATTTTCTAAAATGAGTACACCATTTTACATTCTCATTGTATGAGGGTTCTAAATTCTCCACAGCCTCACCAACACTTACTATGTTGTCTTTTTATAATTTTATACCCATCCTAGTGGATATGGAGTACTGCATTGTGGTTTTTAATTTGCATATATTTTATGGCTAATTATATGCTTATTGACCATTTGCATATATTCTCTAAAAAATACCTATTTAGATCTTTTGTTCGTGTTAGAATTGGATTACTTACTTTTTTTAATCATTGAGTTGAAAGAGTTCTAGATACAAATCCCTTATCAGATATATGATTTGTAGGGGCTGGGCTGGGGATATACTTCAGTGGTAGAGTACTTGCCTAGCAAGCACAAGACCCTGGGTGTGATCTCCAGCACTGCCCCCAATTTTAAAAAAAGTTAAAAATAAAGGGTGTGGTAGCACACACCTGTAATCCCAGTACTTGGGAGGCTGAATCAGGAGGATTGCAGATTTGAGACCAGTCTCCACAATTTAGCAAGACCCTTAGCAATCTAGCGAGACCCTGTTTCAAAATAAAAATAAAAAGGGCTGGGGGGATAGCTCGGAGGTAGCCCCCCCCCCGTTCAACCTCTAGTACCACAAAAAAGTTAAAATAGATGTATGATTTTAAAATATTTTCTCTTATCCTATGACTTAATTTTTTACTTTTTTGATGATGTTTTCTTCAGCACAAAAGTTTTTAATCTCAGCCGGGCATGGTGGCACACGCTTGTACTTGGGAGGCTGAGACAGGAGGATCGCAGGTTCTCTGCCAGTCTCAGCAACTTGTGAGGCCCTCCGCAACTTAATGAGACCCTGTTTCAAAATAAAGAATAAAAAATTGGGCTGGGGTGTAGCTTGGAGGTAGATGCCCCTGTGTTCAACCCCCAGTACCACACACAAAAAATGTTTTTAATCTCAATGAAGTTCAATTTATTCAACTTTTTCTTTTGTTGTTTGTGTTGGCTTGAGATTTCTTATGAGGTTATAATCAAGATGTTATTCAGGACTGGAGTCAGTAATCTGAAATCTTAATTGGGACTGTAAAAACTTCTTTCAAGACAGCTTACTCATATGGCTTGCTAGAGGCAAAAGGCTTCTATTACCATGTGGGCTTCTTCATAGAGCTACTTAAATGTTCTTACAACATGGCAGCTGGCTTCCCCTAAGAGCAAGTGATCCAAGAGGCAACAAGATGGAAGCTGCAAAGTATTTTTTTTTTTTTGCGGTACCGGGGATTGAACCCAGGGGCGTTCTACCTCCGCGCTACACCCCCAGCCCTATTTTTTTATACTTTATTTTGAAACCGGGTCTCACGAAGTTGCGGAGGGCCTCACTAGGTAGAGAGAAAGAGAGAGACAGGGAGAGAGAGAGAGAGAGAGAGCGCGAGCTGAGGCTGGCCGCGAACCCAGATCCTCCGGTCTCTGCCTCCCAAAGCACTGGGATTAAAGCATGTGCCACCACGCCTGGCCTGCAAAGTATTTTGTAACTTAATTTTTGAAATCATAGATATTTTCACAATAGCCTCTTGGTTACATGTGTCTACCCTATCAAGTGTGGGAAGATTCTCACAAGAGTGTGATGCAGGAGGCAGGGAGCGTTACAGGCCGTCTGGAAAACTGGCTGCCATACACGGTCATGGGAACTGGCATCTTCCTCTTTTCATAGGAAGGTCCAATAGATTCTTTCATTTATTCCACAAATAATAACCAGGCACCTAGTACATGTTTGTCATCATGCTAGGCAAGGGATACAAAGATATAAAAAAATGAACTATTGTCCTTGTTCTAAAGGAGTAGTCTAATAGAGAGGAAAACACACAATAAAGCATTGAAAGTAGCAAAAGTATTTATAGGATATAATGGGACACAACGGAAGGATATTCCATTGCACATGGGAACGAAAGGAAATTTTTCATGAAAGAGGTGATACTTTTAGGCAATATACCTTATTATTATTATATGTATAGGTATATATTAGCCATTTAGGAGAAATTGGGGGGACTATTATCTAGAGTCAAGAATATTAAAAGATTATGTATTAACATCTAAAGCTACATCCACATATCAGAATTCTAGTAAATTTCTTATTTATGTTGTTAGTGTCAAAGAATTTGAGATTTTAGAACATTATAGGAATTGCAGATAAGAACTCAAGTTATATTGGTCCTTGACTCATCTAGAGTACTTTCCTTTTGAACTCAGGACCTGGTTTATGATAGTAGCCTTATAAATAAGTGTAAATAACTGGCTGAATTTACTTTCATATGTTAATTTGAAATTCAGAAGCTTTCTCTATAGAAAAGATGATGCCTAACAAAAGCAATATGCTTGAAATCCTTTGTTCTCATCTACCTTTTCCAGGTACTATTAGCCCCATAAAGGAGAAACGATGTCTATATTTTTAACTATTTTATCTTCATTCCCAGTATTTGGTTAATACTAACAATACATGTTGACGGAGTAGAAAGGGAGATAACCTTTACTCAGGGTAGAGTGGTGAGATGCACAAAACTAGAGCTAAGAGAGGTGAGGATAATTTCCTGCTGATAGGTATAAAAAAACTCTTCATGCCGGGTGTGGTGGCGCACGCTTGTAATCTCAGTACTTGGGAGGCTGAGACTGGAGGATCCGGGTTCGCGGCCAGCCTCAGCTCTCTCTCTCTCTCTCTCTCTCTGTGTCTCTCTCTCTACTTAGTGAGGCCCTCCGCAACTTCGTGAGACCCGGTTTCAAAATAAAGTATAAAAAATAGGGCCGGGGGCGTAGCACAGAGGTAGAGTGCCCTTGCGTTCAATCCCTGGTACCGCAAAAAAAAAAAA
>PVJS01059472.1:0-11493 GCA_004027185.1 Glis glis
GGGGTGTAGCGTGGAGGTAGAACGTCCCTGGGTTCAATTCCTGGTACCGCAAAAAAAAAAAAAAAAAAAAAACTAGGAGGACCATTGAATGGAAAATAAGAGGCACCTTTAGTTCACCTAATTATTCCTAAAAATGAAAGGTAATTTAAAAATAAAATACATTATCCTGTACTCATATCACCATTTCTAGAAATTTTAGGTAAAGAACTGACACAGATATGTCAAAAACAATATGGAATGAATTTCTATACTGCCTAACAGGTTGGACTATGTGGCTTCTAAATCTTATTTTAACTCTTAATATTCTTTGAAATACTTAAAACTCTATAACACCTTTAGTGTTCACCATGAGCCCATTGCCAATATTGCCAGAAAGGATATTTTTCTTTTTTTTTTTTTTTTTATGGTACCGGGGATTGAACCCAGGGGCATTCTACCTCCGCGCTACACCCCCGGCCCTATTTTTTTATACTTTATTTTGATACCGGGTCTCACGAAGTTGCGGAAGGTCTCACTAGGTAGAGAGAGAGAGACAGGGAGAGGGAGAGAGAGACAGGGAGAGGGAGGGAGGGAGGGGGAGAGAGAGAGAGAGAGAGAGAGAGCGCGCGCGCGCTGAGGCTGGCCGCGAACCCGGATCCTCCGGTCTCCGCCTCCCAAAGTACTGGGATTACAAGCGTGCGCCACCACGCCTGGCCATATTTTTCTTTCATATTCTCTTATCAAACTATATATTGCATTAGTTCAGGAGACACACTCAAACTAGCACATAAAATTTATTCATTCTTCAGATGACGGTGACTCTAATATAAATATTCCTTTTATAAAGGTTTATAAACAATATTAGACAAACATCTTCTTAGTAAATAATGACACATTATGATGGTATACTTTAGATTCTAAAATTAAATGTTATAATGTGTGGCTGGTATTCAAAAAATATTTTTAAATTTATAAATGGACAACAAAAAGGGGTTCAGGAATTACATTTGGTGGCATAAGCAAGCATTTTTCTTAACCACATACTGAGAATCTTATTGCTAAAAAACACAAAAGGTTAGCTGTTGACTAAAAAAAAATTACATATTTGACAGTGCCTACATAAAGGTAATTAGCATAAAAACACAAAAATTGACTCTCTGTTTTAGCACAATTTTATTCTAACCCAGAATATGCATGCCTAAGCACATTTGATAAAATGGGTCAATGGTAATATAAGCACTAAACTTTATAATGCTATTTTGAAAATGAGAGATAAAAAATCTCAATTGCTTCTGTTTGTGAATACTATAAACATTCAAAATTATTTTTGCCTGCTTGCTTATTTATTTATTTACTTTTTAGCAGTGCTCTGGATGGGGACCTAGGCACATGCCAGACAGAACTCTACCACTGAACATCCCCTATCTCCTCCAAAATTATTTTTTAAATTTGGTTAACTACATATAAAATCCCATCTAGTATGAATACTGATAAGCTTCCATCCAACCTTAAGACTAAGTAGTATTCCTTTTATTATTTCCTGTTTTACTTCTAAGAAATCAACTATAACCAATCAAGGGTTTCTTCAAAACATACGAGTCAGTAACACTATGTTTCTCTTCTCATAGATCCTTCTTCACCTAACTAAAGACCCATTCTTCTAGTCTGGACTGGGATCCATAGGGCCCTTGGGGCTTGGGCTACCTACAGCCCCTTGCTCGCTAGAGTAGGTACAGCCCACCTCTGCTTTTAAAAAAGATCATCAGAGTTATATCCATTTGAATAAAAAGAAGTTTTTCCTCATCCTTAAGATGAGGCTTCTGGTACCTGCTGGAAAAAAAAAAGGAGACAAATCTTGGAAACAAATGTTGCAGATAGTAATTTGGATTGAGTGACTTGTTTCTTAAATATCTTTAAAATGGTAGGAACATTTGGCTACTCTTCAAAAGAAACTGTGGGTAAATCTGTTAAAATTGTTTCGATAGTTAACAACCCAGAAAATAGGGTAGTACTTTCTCAAATGCAAAACTGAGTAGGTTCCCACTGTGCTACATAGATGAAGCATGCAAAAGCTATAAAAGGTAAAATGTTTGCAATGCCAGTAGAAAAAATATGTAGAGTGAAACTTGGCAAACTCTTATACACTTTTAAGTGACAATTCTATCTAAATGTCCCAAACAATCAATTACAGAAAACTACCAAGTACATCCTACTTTTGAATCATTTTTAGAACATGAAGTCGTTTTGTGTTAAAACTACTCACATGTAGTCTGATGAAAAATGCCATTTAATCCAATTGCTAACCTGTTTTTCCCAAATTGGAGGTGAGCATAATTTGGAAATTTTTCATCTTCAAACTTCTGGACTTACGACTAAAAATCAAAAGCTGAAAGATAAGCCTTGCACACTATTTGGCAAGAAACAGAAAAAGGTACTTACTGCTTTCCCAGTTTCTGTTACTATAAAATAGGGAGGATATGATCTTTAACATTGTTCAGTTCTAAAATTTAAGTTAGCATTCATTAGTTTAACATTTTTATAATCAAATGTAGCCTTAATAACTACCTGCACATTTGATGTAAAGCCATCATATGTGAATGTTAATTCTACTTCTTGTGCACCTAAAGGTGAGGGTATGAATAACTTGACTTAAAAGAACTACTTTATTGCTGATTTAGCTTTTGTTGTTTAATGAGTCAAAATTTGTTAAAAGTTGGTCACATTATGACATGGAAATTTGTTAACTGTAAAATACAGCAACATAAAAGTTAATGTTTACAGTCAAACTATAGGATGGTATACTTGCTAGCATAACTACTTTCAACTTAATGATTTGAAGTAACATTTTATTTTAAAAATATGCATTTCAAAGAAAAAATGTTATTATCAGAAATTATTATTAGAAATAGTAGTAGAAATAGTCATGTTAAAGACATGAATCCCACTGCCATCTCATAAAGAGGATATAAAAAGAGTTACAGGAGTAAAAGAAATCACTGTATACTAGAAGTGTTTTTAAAAGATGCTTAGAAAGCCTAGTGTGGTGGTGCATGCTTGTAATCCTAGTACTTGGGAGGCTGACACAGGAGGGTCACAGGTTCAAGACCAGCCTCAGCAACTTGACTAGGCTCTCAGCAATCTAGTGAGACTGTTTCAAAACAAAAAATTTAAAAAGAAAAGGGGGGGCTGGGGGTATAGCTCAGAGGTAGAATGCCTCTGGGTCCAATCCCCAGTACCAACACCAAAGGGGAAAAAAATGCTTAGAAAATGAGACTTTACTAGGCCTAAAACTGATATATGATTAACAAGAGGAAGTTGGGGGGCATAGTTTGAAAAGAATGATACTCTATTCGGGGCATGATAAATGTCATAAACATAAGATAAAAGCCCAAGTGGAGAGGTTAGAACAAATGGTTTTAAAAAGTCTACAGCAAAGAGCTTAGTGCTAAGGAAGTACAGTAGATGAGATAAATCAAAAGAAAGGAGTATAACAACTGACATGGTAAAACCACTAAGAATAAAATAAACATTATTTTCTAAAAAATACAAATTACACGGGCCTCTGAAATGTTCCAAGAAAGTTGTAAAAACCCTTCATCTTTGATTTGTGTGTTGCATATTTTCTAAAGCTCAGGGCTCTTTCCATTTAAGGGTTAATAGATTAAATACAAGAACCAGGAAACAGGCTTTGAGATCTTTAGATCAATGTTTCTCAAAGTTTAATGTGTATATGAATCACTTGAGTTTATTAAAATGCAGATTATGAGTCAGTAAGTCTTAGGTGGGGCCCAAGATTCTGCATTTCTCCCCAGTAATGGCACGGAATGCTACTCAGTGGACCATGTGAATAGCAAGATTTTAGAAGAATTTCTAAAAAAAAAAACATAGAAATTAAATTAGATTTTGGTAAAGAAGTGACAAAATATTACATTTTCTCAATTTCACTGGAAATTTCAATAGAAGATGGAGAAAATAAAAATAAATTTTGATAGGGCATTAAGTTTTTAAAAAGCTATACTGAATCTGTGTGTGTATGTGTACATGGAAAAGAACCCTAATAAAATTCAAGATCTTGAAAGCTAATAAAATCCATCTTATTAAAAACCTAAAATTAATGATTCTCACGAAGAGAACAGGAATGATTTGTGTTTTTATAGTAAAACTACTGTGAACACTAAGAAAAATAGAGACATTATGTCACTTGAGACAACAATTTGTTTAGTGTTTTGCTTTATTTATTGCCTGGAAACTTTCTAGTGCAATGGACTTATTGACTTAGACAAGCATATTTGAGTAGGTACTTTAAAAATAATTCTCAGCAATAGCTCTCAAGAAAATTCATTGACCTGTTAAAAACATGCTCCTGAGTCCTTATGTTTCTATGGATGCTGAATCCATTTCATCATGCATTAACCATGCTGGTCAATCCTGAGGACATTTTAGAACTTACATCAAATTTCCCTAACCATTTAAAAGTTAGTTGTATATGAAAGAAAAGATATACTGAAAACCTTCAGCAAGATAAAAACACAAAGATGACTTAAAGAATTAGGTATGGACCAACACAAGGGTATCCTTGACTTCTAAGTACTTCTTACCTCCTATACAAATGTGGTACAACAAATGAAAAGTTAGTAAGGAAGCATTGCTTCATTCTGATAATGGACCCAGAGTATATTTATTTTCATAGTTTAATATTTGCATTTGGGACACAGTCTAACTCTTCCACTATTTATAAGATAAAAGATCACAAGTCCCTGGCCTATTACTGTATTTCTGCAAACAGATCCTCTTTCATCTTTAGATCTTATGAACAAAAGTATTGGTAAACAGGTGAATATATCCTGGTGGTATATGTTTTAGATGATGGCTTCATCATGCCACTCCCTAGTTTCTGACAGACTTGAGCACTAATCTGGATTCCCCCTAAGCTTGCTGGAATTTTCTCTGGGCCTGGAATTGTACTGTACTCAAGGGAGAATTTTTATGCAGATATTATGTAGAGAATATTCACTCTGCCGTTCTCTCCCTTCTAGGATTTGGCGTCTCTGGACTCCTTTACCATATAAAACTATGTCTTTCTGCTTGAGCTACATCCAGCACTGAGAATTGGAAAATTCCCTCAAGGAAAAAGTCAAAATGAATATGAAAATCACTTTATGAGCTTCCCCTTTCTCAAAAGCCATAGCCCCTCAAGTCCGGACGACACTGACAGCTCTCCAAGGCCTTCACAGAGCTGTTTCATATATGCCGCCCAATTTATATAATCTGTTTCAGTAGCAGGGTGTATTTGATACAAACTAAATGACACAGGCAGACCAAAAGGCTCATTCAATTTCAGTTACTGTGGTTTTCGTTTCTAAAACCTGTGTCTGGTTTCTAAGCTTACTGCGTTGCTTTTTATGATTTCCTTGTACATATTATCATTTGTGTCCTAATTCATAAGCACAGTTGTTTTAAACCTGTGTCTAGAAATTTCAGTATCTTAAGTCTATGGAGTTCTGATTCTGAGGGTTCTTATTCAGTTGTCTGTTTCTTCCTATGCCTTGTTTTCTTTGACTACATGCGTGAAAATGTATTTGCAGGGATTCGCTAATGTGCCTCATTTACAGAGAATTACATTTGTTTTAGGGGTTACTACAGATTCGATCATCTCCAGCCAAGCTGGGCTCTATACGTGTGATATAAATATGTATGATAGGCAGTCTATGGCATACTTCTGTTATTTTTTTAAAAATCTCTTTTCATTTTATTTTCCTATTTTGCTCAGCATAAATCATCCCTTTAGTCCTTATCCAGTTAAAGGTTGTCATGTAAAGAGTGGCTTTTTTTCAGTACTTAAGTGTTTTTAAAGCATTTAAAAATGTTATCCAGTATGTCCCGTTAGTTTCTGTGAAAATGCTGATCTGAGTAATTTAACTTAACATTTTAAGAAACCAGACACACCAAGTGTGGTGGCGCACGCTTGTAATCCCAGTACTTGGGAGGCTGAGGCAGGAGGATCGCAGGTTCACAGCCAGCCTCAGCTACTTAGTGAGGCCCTCCACAACTTAGTGAGACCCTGTTTCAAAATAAAGAAAAAAAAATAGGGCTGGGGGTGTAGCTCAGAGGTAGAATGCCCCTGGGTACAATCCCCAGTATTGTAAAAAAAAAAAAAAAGAAAAGAAAAGAAGAGAAGAGAAGAGAAGAGAAGAGAAGAAAAAAGAAAAGAAAAGAAAAGAAAAGAAAAGAAAAGAAAAGAAAAGAAAAGAAAAGAAAAGAAAAGAGAAAAGAAACCAGACACCATTGGTGCCTTTTCAGGTGCCTTTTCAACGTCTTAGTGATTCACCTTTTCAGAGAGACATTCCTGAGCGCTAAATCTAACTACTGCTCCCGCAGTCACTCTTCCACCTCTCTACGCTCTGTTGTTTCCTTCGCAGCACTATTACTTTGTGAAATAGTCTTATTTACTAATTTTGCCATTCCTGAATAGAATGTAAGCTACAATGAAGCAGAAAGCTTGTCCATTCTGTTTAGTATTGTATCCCAATTTATCTACCACAGTTATTGATATAAATGTAGTTGTTCTAATAGATAGTAAAGGAATTCATTAAACCAATAAACAAGATTACAAATCTGAGGTTTTCATAAACTAGTATGCCCCCAAAGCCTTTCATTTCATTTTCTCCCTTTAGATAAACCTACAATTTCTAACAGTTCAATCCCAAACCCAATGGCCCAATCTAATCCCCTCTCTCTTGTTTGTTCATGTCATTCTTGAGGTCTATGTTGCCCATGAATTGCTATATAAAGAGAAATACAACATACTGTATGTCATCCTGTACGCACTCCAGAAAGCAGTGGCAGGGCTGGAGTGGGTCTCACCGCCTCGGTCTTCTGACTGAGAAGGAAGGACTCCGGGGCAGGCTGCCCCACACCTTACTACTGCATCTTTCATAAACTCTTTTCGAATTGCTGCCCAGGTGTTGTGTGCTTTCCACAGGCTCAGCCAAAATCTTTTGGTATAACTAACAAGCTACAGGTCTATTCCGTGCTCCGTGTGCCTTTCATGTGTCCTAAAACTCCCTCCTTATATCTCTTAAGGGGTCCTGTAGACCAGATTCAGATTCTAACTTGGGAAACAGCTCTAGGTTCCATTTAACTTTTTTTTTTTTTTTGCCCTGAACCTATGAGAAATTTTCCCTGAAGAGTACCTGAACCAGGGGGCTGAGGCTAGAGGAGCCTCTCTTTAAGGGCCACAACTCTAGAAAGAGGGTAGTCTCTATCCCCTACTATGGCTTCCATATCCCAGAGAGGGAGCTGGACCTCAAAGGACATGGCTGATGCTATCTATACCAGGAGCAAGAGAGCTGGGCCAGACAGCAGAGGGCTCATGGGAATAACTGTGCTCCTGGTAGCTGCTGGATGGAGGGAAGGTCTCACAGCACCAGGCCACCTCCATCTCAGTACTAATCCCAGTACCAATTCCAGTGCTAGGGAGGCTCAGACAGAGGATCACAGATTTGAGGCTAGTCTCAGTAACTTAGAAAGACCCTCAGCAACTTAGTGAGACCCTGAATCAAAAATAAAAAGGGCTGGGGGTGTAGCCCAGAAGGTAGAATGCCCCTGGGTTCAACCCCCAGTACCAAAAAAAGGATTAAAAAACTTTTGAAATGAGCCTGGCATGGTGATGCATACCTGTAATCCCAGTATTTGGGAGGCTGAGACAGGAGGATAACAGGTTTAAGGCCAGTGTGCACAAACTTTGCAAGACTGCTTCAAAATAAAAAACAGAATAGGGCTGGAGGTGTTATCTCTGAGGTAGAGTGCCCATGCGTTCAATCCCCAGTACCCCCCCCACACAGCTTTTGAAATGAAAGTCAGTTGAAAATATGGCATCTGACCTATAGAATATTTAAGCTGAAGGAATTTGAGAAACAGCATGTTACAATAAAGACATTCTCATCTTCCCCTGACACAAGTCATGAGACACTCTCACTATACCTGGAGAAAAAGAACATCCTTTTCTCCATAGACACAAGGGTACCAAGAGCAATTTAAACCAACAGGCCTTGCTACATGCCTTCAGTTTATTAAACTTAGCTCAGACTTTTTCTTTATCCTATGACAATTTCCACAACCTTTCACTCTATCAAACCAAGCAAAAAATAACCAGTTTTGGCCAATTCTTTAGGTCTTCATTTCTGTATGAAAACTCCCATGTCATGTAAAACTTACATTAAATAGATTTGTATGTTTTTCTCTTATTAATCTATCTTTTAAGGGGCCCCAGTCAACGAACCTAAGTTGAGTAAAAAGAAAGGATGTTTCCTCTACTATACAGTGCATATAAAGAATAGGAAATTAAAGTATTACAAAATTCCAAGTAACTTGAACTTTCAGAGTGAGTTACTCAAGATAGAAAAGGTTTCCAGATAGTTAAAAGCTGAGGTGAGAGAGACTGGCAACACTTATTTGGATCAAGATGGGAGATGAGTATCTCATCCTGGAAATCTGAATTAGACCAGAAAAATAAATGGTGATCCTGTGACCACAGATTTGGGCAAAAAGGGAGGTGGTAGGAGATAGCAAAGGGGGTAAGAATAATGCTATAAATATGAAGGAAGTGGTTGCTTGTGGCCGGCTAAGTGATCATGTCACTTCTCTTTGAGCAAATGGATTATTGTTACTATATGACAGCTACATAAATATATTCTCGAGCATAATCTTAAGACTCAGTAGAAGAGTATTATAAGTAGCATGACAATATTCCAGGGAAAAAGAAAAACATAAAAGATCTCAAAAGAGAAGAATATAAACAGATGCAAACAGGTACAGTTAGATGTAAATATGAGCAGCATTCATTCTGTGGAATGCCTCAAAGCTCTGCTTGAAAATGTCTATCTTGGAAAATTAAGGAGAGTAAGATTATTTTATGGACTTCAAGTAATATAAAGCAGGATAATTAATTTTAATATTTACTGCATAAATGCCTGAGACCCACTGTGACCCCTCACAAGATCCTTGATGAGTACTCGGTGCAGTCAAATTGTGGTCCAAACTTTCTCGACAATATATCCACCATCAGCCACATTTATAAAGGAAATAATCTTGAGATTAATATTATCTAGCCTTGAAAACAGTGATGAGAACAAAAGGAAGAACAGTTGGTTCGCCTTCCTTTTCTGATTAGTATATGAAATAAATAGTTCTTGGTATTGAGTACTTATTTGGTGCATGTGATGGTTAGAGAAATTTGGAATAAACCTTTTCCCTAACATTACTTCCCGTGGCTCACACAGATAACATCGCTTACGGGGCAAGCAACATTTAGGAAAACAAACAGGATAAAGCACAGTGTTCCTTCAAACACAGAAAAAATAATGGACAGAGAGTTGAAAGGACTGTAATAGGGAACTAAGGAGAGAGGGACAATTAAGGATTTCTTGGAAACAACTTAATTATTTGTAATAGAGAATACAATTAAAAAGAATGTATATGAACAAAACCCTCTAATCTGACCATTAACTTCTAATTTAGCAATCACAAACCTTTCATCAATGTTGCTAAGAAGTTCTAAGACTGAGTGATTTCTCAGTACTATTCACTCTAACCTCTGAAATATTAAGGATAAGGCAGATAACAAGAAAAAGGTTCCATCCTTTTAATCTACAAGTTGGACAATCAGTCTCTAAATAAAAATAGCTCACTTTATAATGTCTACTATGAAATGAGTTAGAATTGTTTATTTTTACTCCAGCATAAGCAATTTTTAAAAATATGTGTAATCAAAGGTTCTTTTCAAAAAATCAAAAATAAATCTTTTGAAATTATGTTCAACTTCTCTATCGTATTTTAGACAAACCATGTCAACTAAAAAAGATTTCTATTCTACCATAAATGAACAGAAATATTTATTTTAGTGAATAGCTGTGTGTAAAGATTGAGAAGTGACCCCATTCTGTTAAACTAAAAGATTTAGATGTAGGTAGCATGAGTGCAATATAGTAATGGAAATAAAATTGAAATTAGTTTCTCTAGCACAACATTCTGATAAGCTATTTATATTTTACATTAATAATCATTTAATCTAGCAATTAAAGATTATTAAAGCCACATTCAATGGGAGTCTTATTTAAAACCAAGGAATCTCAAGAGATTAAAAAAGATATAATAGAGGCTGGGTGTGGTGGTGCACGCTTGTAATCCCAGTACTTTGGGAGGCTGAGACCGGAGGATCAGGGTTCGCGGCCAGCCTCAGCTCACACTCTCTCTCTCTCTACCTAGTGAGGCCCTCCGCAACTTCGTGAGACCCGGTTTCAAAATAAAGTATAAAAAAAATAGGGCCGGGGGTGTAACGCGGAGGTAGAACGTCCCTGGGTTCAATCCCCGGTACAGCAAAAAAAAAAAAAAAAAGGATATAATAGGCTATCTAGTCTTTTTTTTTTTTTGGCAGTGGGGATTGGGGACATTTTACCTCTGAGCTACACCCCCAGCAATTTTTTATTTTTTGAAAAAGGGTCTCAGTAGGTTTCTGAGTCTCACTATGCTGCTGAGGCTGTCCTTCCTTGTACCTGTGACCCTCCTGTCTCAGCCTCCCAAGTACTAGGAATACAGGAGTGCACCACCAGACCCAGCTTACCTAGTCTTTCCAATTCTTGAAAACCAAAGCGCTTTCATGAATATGTACTCATTCCTTTGATAAATTTTAATTAAGCATACATAACGTCTCAGCACTATTCTAGACATTAGAAATATTATATTATTAATATATACATATTAGAAATGATCTAGGCATCAAGAAATAAAACAACTGCTCTGATGAAAGAGATGATAATACACACTAAAAAAGAAAAATAAAGCTAAGAGAATTAAATGTACTCAGATGGGTTAGCACTGCAATTTTATTTGTTTGTTTGTCTATTATTTATTTATTTATTTTGCGGTGCTGGGGATTGAACCTAGGGACATTCTACCTCCGAGCTACACCCCCAGCCTTATTTTTTTTATTCTTTATTTTGAAACTGGGTCTCACTAAGTTGTGGAGGGCCTCACTAAGTAGCTGCTGGTCTCAGCCTCCCAAGTACTGGGATTACAAGCGTGCGCCACCACGCCTGACAGCATTGCAATTTTAAACAAGATAGGCAGGGAAGTCTCACTACAATAGTGTTATTTGACCACAGAGTTGAAAGTGAGGAATTAAACATCCAAGTCATCTAAAGAAAAGAGTTCCAGGTGAACAGAACAGAAAGCCAAATGCCTAGCCGGGCGTGGTGGCGCATGCTTGTAATCCCAGTACTTTGGGAGGCGGAGACTGGAGGATCCGGGTTCGTGGCCAGCCTCAGCTCACTCTCTCTTTCTCTCTCTCTCTCTCTCTCTCTCTCTCTCTCTCTGTCTCTCTCTCTCTCTACTTAGGACCTCCGCAACTTCGTGAGACCCGGTTTCAAAATAAAGTATAAAAAAATAGGGCCGGGGGTGTAGTGCGGAGGTAAAACGCCCCTGGGTTCAATCCCCAGTACAGAAAAAAAAAAAAAA
>PVJS01059474.1:0-11508 GCA_004027185.1 Glis glis
GTTGTTGATGTTTTGTCCATAAAAAACAGAAATAATGCCACCTGAAATCACAGGAAGGATATTCACAAAATTCAAGAACAAATTAGAAAAATCAATGCATTTTTGATCACTTAATATTTCACTGAGAACCACAGGCAATGGAGATATGAAGTGAAGAGACCCAGTAACCTACCTAATAAGGAGTTACTGGTACGTTCAAGGATACCTGAATGAGCCTAAAGAAACCTTTCTCAAATTTCCACCTCATTGCAAGTGATCCCAAGAATCTCAGAATTCAGAGAATCCAATGGGGACAATTTTAAGACAATTTGACTAACCCAAAAGGGAAAAAATGATGCAGCAAACTATCAGTCTCTAGGATGCCCCTATAGCCTAAAGAGATCAAAATGTCTGAAGTCTCTAGTGCCAACCCCCTCCGTTCTGTCCAGATTGCTTTTTGTCAATTAGAGCCCCCCTTTTTTATCTGGGCCCTTTGGGTTCACTCACTATACAGGTATAAAACAAACTCCTGCCTAAAATCAGGAACAAATCACTCTTTCTCCTCCCGAGCCAACTTAATGCTAATGTAAGGACTTGAGAGTGGACATAATATTTTAATAAGCATGGCTAATTGAGTCTTAAATCTCTAATCGGGCTCCCTTTTTCCCCTTAATACTTTGTTCTTGTGGCTGTTTTAGAGTTCTGGGAAGTTGGGCACCCATAGTCCCCGCTACTGAGTGCTGAGGTGGGAGGATCACTTGAACCCAGGAGTTTGAGGCCAGCCTGGGTAACATAGTGAGTCCATGTCTCTGAATAACTTTAAGAAAAGAGTTCTGGGATTACTGTGATTTTTGAAAAGCATCATCACATACAATGCACATGGATACATACACCACACATTTATTTATTATTTACTTTTATACTTTTATTGGTGCATTATAGTCTCACACCACAATGTAGTTCATAGTGATAGTGACATACATGCATGTAGCACTTGGACACACACACATTTAAAGCAAGCCTCCTTTCATTCTTGCTTCCTCTTGAGTTCTGAGCAATGAGTCCTCTTTTTTTTCTGAAAGTTAACAGCCTAGAGTTGAACATTCCAAGCCCTGGCTCTTTTCCTGGGCCTCAGAGAGACATCACTTATGTCAAATATTTCTTAGAGTTTATTGTGAACCTTTTTGTCATTCCTAGAATTTGAGGAATGCTGTAAACAAGTAGGCATTATTCTATATACTTCCAGCAAGAAATCAATGCATGGCTGTAAAAAATTGTTCTGAACTGACAACTAATTTGTGCACTCATGTACAAGTGTTCTGCGCCTGTGTTCCCAGACAATTTGTTAGTACCTTTATTACTCAAATAATAAGGTCCCACCTCCTAGATTGTATTATTTTCCCTATGAATTTTGTCAGAAATACTGTCACTCAATTTAATGCCAAGTAGAACAAAATGATGGATTTATGATGTACCTTTACTAGAGTGACCTGAAAAAATTTTTTCTGATCCCTTTGTGGTCATGTGATGTCATTAACACCTGATAAGGTAATTGATACCTAATTTATCCTAATTCTCAAAGTTGTTCTTCCACCATTGTCATTTGGCTAACCATCCAGGAAGGGGAGGATACCAGGCAACCATCTGGTTTTCTTTAGGTCTAAAAGCCCACATTAATATAGATCTAATTGTCTTCTTCCTGTCATAATTTACACTTAATCATTGGTTTGTTAGTTGACAAACTACTTGCTCCCAGACACAGTTTATTTCCATAGAGAGAAAATATCTGCTTCATTTTATCTGAAACTCAGCTTTCTTTTTGTTTTGAAGTGAGAGACATAGCACACCTAGGGAGAGACAGAAAAAAAAAACCTCACAAAGAAACCAAAGTTCTGACTTCTATTTTCTTGACATTGCACACATTTACAATGGTGTGTGGGGGAGGTCCATCTGTTCAATCTAGTAGACATTGTCATAAGGACACTGGACAGTCCAGAAGCACCTTGATGAAGTAAAGGTGAGTGTATCCTACATCTCTTTTAGAAATTTGATAGTTCTAAAATGGCAATGGCCATTATCTAACTTTAATTACAGGATCAAATTACTTGTCAAACATGCACGGTAACTTATTCTTGTCTGCTCTGCCCCAATCCCTGTCCTATTAGACAACATCATTTATTTCAAAACAGAAATTCTGCCACCTTCCAGAATTTATTGTACTATAAGCAGAAGTGTAAAACTTCATGAATGAAAATCTTTATCATTTTAGCACTTCTCACTCCTTTCCTTTCCTCCCCTCCTCCCTCACATGTAAAGACAGCTGGGTGGAGAACAAAACTGCACTTCAAACTATATTGTCAACATCTGCACAACAGCCGAGAGACTGCCACTGTTCCAGCATGTACAGTGCTGTACAGCCACTCAAAAGACAAAACCTTTTTTTTATTCCCGAGCTGCTTTTTACTTTTCCATATTGTCAAGCTGGGCAGACAATAATACACTTACTGGTTAAAAGGATGATTTGCCACAGTGAGAGGCAAGAGAACCCATTTGAAGAAAATAGAATACAGACAATTAGGGAAATGTATGTTCAAATCTACTTTTTTAGGTCCTTACAAGTACACAAAAAGTCTTCTGTTTAAAAGCTGTACACAAATCTGCTACTCCATGTACTTATAAGCCATTCATTTTCTTTTTAATTCAGCATTTATTAAGCACCTACTTTGTCCAAGGCATTATTTACATATAGAATGGGTACCAGGTAATACCAAAGCTACTTTGCTCTACCAGCTCATAATCATGGGTTTTATCCCCCTTAAAAAGCAGCCATTGTGAAATGCCTGAAGTGGACAGTTGAGGGGAAAACTACTTTATAATAGTCCTGGGAGCCATTATGAGTGCTTAAAGCAGCAAAGGAAATCAGAGAAAAGAAGTAGCTCTTAGAAGTAGAACAAAATATGCAGTCACCACCTCTAGCCCGGCACTGTATCAATTCTCTCAAAATATTTTTTTCTGACAAACTCCTTCTTTATGTTTTCATACAAGGTCTCCAATCTTATTACTACATGAAGAGTAGAATAGTAACTGGCAAAATTTTCTCCTAATGTCTCTGACATCAGTTTAGCATGTCTCTTATGGCCCCAAGGTTTAGTATCTTCACTTAAAAAGGATGTGCTTGGTCTGAAGTCATTCTGCAGCAAGGCTTACAGAACTGGGATCTCAGCATATAACCACTAAAAATAGAAGAAGTGGCTTTTTCTCATCCTCCCCCCATTGCAAAAATGCAAGTATCTATTGATCTACCTGTAGGAATTCCCCTTTCAGATGGGAAGCAATGAAATGCCGCATACTCTGCTCTCAACAATAATCTGAAAAAGTGACGTGAAATGTATTATACAGTAAATCCCATTGTAAGCATTTTGGTTCTTTGTTTCGAAGTAGACTACAGCACCTGGGCAGAAAACCTGCACCAAGCTTTAATAGATGCAAAACAGTCTCCTTCCCCCTTTCCAGACACTTGCTAAACTTAGTAGTTGAAGGGTCTAGCAACCAAGTAGCTTTTACTACAGTGGGAGAAAGAGTGGAGAGAAGTAGAATAATAATATCAGCTGAACTATGGACAAAAGCCTATTTAGGCTATGTTTGAAGAAGTTTTTATTTGAAAGCATCCCCCCAAAGTATTTCAAATTCAAAAATATTAAATCAATTTAAAAAGTAAACATTAAGGACTTAATTTGCACTGGCAAAAAAGAAAATGTGTATATAATACAGAAAAATCCAAGTTCTCGGGTAAGTCTCATTATCAATATGCCTTTCATCAGAAGGGGGAAAAACTCAGAGGAATTGTATTAAGCATTGATGTCTATTCATTTGTACGGCTATATCAACAGACTGCTTTCCAACCAAATATATCAGTAATCACCCAAGGACTTATCAAATGAAACCAGGGAGCCAGAATAGTGAAAAATTAGCAATCATCTCAAAATTACATACTGCAATAATTTTGTTTTAATTGATGCTTTCCCATGAACTCTATATACACAATACAGAGAGACTGCAAATCTGAGCCCAACTTACAAACAGCAATTTAAGAATATCTTGGAGAAAAGGACGCCTCTAAAACACATTACTTGAATTAGACCAACATGAATTCATAAATTGCGTCTATACATACCAATCAATAGAGTTCAGAAAAACACACATTAGGTCTGCCACAATCATTATAGAACTACATAAATGAATCCCCTAAATATCTACTTTCATTATTAGTCTGAGTTTATTTTCGTTTTCTTACTATAAAAGTGTACTGTGTGTTAAAAACTAAAGTTACCTTTTTAATACTCCCCTAAAATCTACCCTCATGTCCTTCACAGCCGGATGGATGGTAAAAGCGAGTTGCCCAAATGTGCTGATCCAGGGCGGGAAGAGAGCCGGTTCTGCAAGGAAGCTGTGGAGCTGCTCACGATATCGCATGGAAATGGGGAAATTAGTTGTTCGAAGCGTTTGCCGATGATATGCCATGCAAGTTCTTTTAAATTAAAAAGGAAGAAGAAAGTAGAAAAAGGAAACAAGAAGCAAAGGAGAAGAAAAAGAGGAGGTGGGGGAACATCGAAGCTCTAAAATCCCAACAAAGTTGCAGGATTAATTTTCCTTCTATTTGCCATTTTGTAAAATAAAGTTTACAAGCTTTCGTATTTCGTCGGCATCCTAGAAGGACAGCCGCTCTCACAAACCCCAACTCATGTCCAGCCTTACCTTATGCTGCTAGCGCAAACCCAGAGGCTAAGGGGCCCTGCTCTCAGCGGCAGCGGTAGGGGCAGCGGCAGCGACAGAGGCACATGCCATCTGTTAGCGGCAGAAGCAGAAGCAGCGCTGCGCGAGGTGGCCCCGGTGCCGGGAGAGCCTTTAGCAGGGGTGTATACTGAATGCCGCCATTTTAAAGTGAGGTTCCTCAAATCATTAGATATAAGCAAATTAAAGCCCGCCCCACCTACATAACTTCAGGGCTGGGACGTGCTACCCGGCTCCAAGTCGGCCTCTGTGGGGTATAAAATGTCAAGTCTGGAGACATGCACATGGGGACTCCCGGACGGAGGCGACAGTCTCTCCGCTCCCCTCTCCCCCGCCATCCCCGTGCTTTTTCAAACCTCCTTTGGGGCCCCGGGTAAAGAATATTTTCTTTATTCGACTCCACGGGGGCCTTTTCCCGGGCCGGTTGGCGTGCTGGGGGAGGGGACGGGGTACCCCAGCCGTCCGTCCCCCCTTCTCGCATCCTCTTGGTTCAGTCCACTTGGAGCACACCTCGGAGCGCCCCAGCTCCCTGTCGGAGGGCGGGCGGGCGTGGGGCTCCCGCCCGGGCTAGCAGCTACCATGGCAACCCCGGCCCAAACCCCGCCCGGTCCTAGCCAACGGCGTGCCCTCCGGCCCAGCCCGCGCCCTCCACCAGATGTCCCCTCGCGAAGTCCGCCTACCCGCGCAGCCAGGGCCCGGGCGCCGGGGCCGCGTCTCTCGGTGCACCGCGCCTGACACTCGGGGCGCGCCGAGGAAGCGGCGCTGGCGAGGGGGCTTTCGGCGCCAAAACGGCAACTCCCGCGAAAGTTGGCCCGGAGCCTGAGTAGCGCGCCCGCAGCAGGAGCTCCGGCTCGGACCCGGTGCGCCGCCACTCCAGCACCGCCCTGCCCGGCCAGGTAGCGCGGCGCGCCCCACACCTCTGCCGCCTCGATCTCACCTGGCTCAGCGCGCCGCTGCCCAACGCGCGGGAATTCGGGCGCGTGCTGCCCCAGCTCCAGCGCCCACCCCGGGACTCTCGGTCCTCCGCCTCCTTCTCGCTGCTCTCAAAGAGCGCCAAAAAGTCGCGCTTCTGATCACTCTGCGAGTGCGGGCACTTTCTTCCTGTAGGGCACTGTTTCGTCGCGAAATATATATTCTTTGTGTGATTCGTTCATTAGTGCATGGATTTTCGGAGAGCGCAGAGCGCGGGCTTTATTCTCAGGGGGTGTGGCGCTTCCCTCCCAAACCTGGTGGCCCAGCCTCGCTGCGAATGCCCTTTGTCACTTCATTATTAGGGATAAAGGGGCAAATCATAACCCTCCTCAACTTATACAAAAAGCGAAAACACAGAGCATGTGCACATCGGGGAGGGGGGCAAAGTTTCTAGAGCTTCAGGAACTGAAATACCAGTAAGGAAAGCAGTGGGGATCAAAGCTGCAGGCGTATAGACACTTCAGACAGGTGAGGCGAGACAGGGAACTCCCAAAGTGACCTTAGTCAAGAAATATATCGACTCACTGCAGGTAAAATAAATAAATACTCACCAGCTGCCTTTCTGGGTCCTCGCCCTTCCATAAACGCCCCAATCTTTTATTTCCCTCTGAGAACCTCAGAGAAGAAAATGTTGACGATCGGAAATTGTTCCCCTTCTTCAACAGAGTTTAAAGAGTAGAAGAAGCCCCAAGGTAAGCTTCCAGATACATTCGAAGGGGAAAATGCACAAAGCAAATGCAATTTTATATTTTGATTAAAAAGTGTGCATCTGGACAGCTAAATTACAAGTTTCGATTTAATGCAAGTGTAATAGGAGCACCAGCTGTCCCTTAATTGGAGCCTTACAATAATAAATGCGTGCTTTTATTTAATTTTATGAGGACAATTGTAGTTGATAACACACGCATATGCAGGATCCGCGGTGACAAGCTCATAGCAATTCATGGCTGTTTGCCTGCAATCAACTGCTTCACCCAAGGACCCAGTACTACATGCTCTGCAAAAAGTGCAGAAACATTGCAAGAGATATTTAAGCGGCAGTTAAGTTGAGGAGTGGAGCAAATTCTCTGGCTAAATACTTTTTAATTCTGCCAACGGATCCAAATAGAATTCTCCAGCTAATTTTAGGCAAGAAATCAATCTCTGTTAAATGCAAGGTAATAGGAGTAGGATCGTCGCGGTTGGGAGAAGTAGACTCAGTACAAACTACCCCTCAAATAATTGAGAGAATCCCCAATGGTGTTTGATAAGAATTGTGAAAGTCATCAGGACAATGTGCAGTGACAGGGTCTGACACATTGTAATTGTGGATAGAATCTAAGCTAAAGTTAAACAGAGCAGGACTTTCTAGTTATCTCACTAATTCCTAACCACCTCTCCCCACCTCCATGCCAAGTTACCTGCACTACTGTTAAGGACCAAGTTTGTCTGACATATAGAAGTGGCTTTGGCAGTCCATGAACTACTAGCACAGCTCAAAGTAGATGTTGGCTACCACAGGAGGTTGAGAAGGGCAAGGCTGAATTATATAACTTTATACCCAATGATCTAACAAATGAGGAACTGTTATCACAGTGAGTCAACAAAAAAGCCTTTATAATAACCCTAACTTGGGTCAACAGCAGTTCTCTTACCTCTGTCTACCAATTGCAAGCCACACACCCTCTGGGACACTCGGGGTTTCCCTAACACCACACACACACCAGCTCAATTTTATTGTTCTTGAGTTGCTGAAATAAAATGAGGCATACATAGGTCAATTTGCTATTTCTCAGGATAGTATAGTTTCAACATTGCCTCTTACTTGAAATTTCTGCCCAGTGAGATTTGCAAATGAGACTTTATTATTCTCTCTTCCCCATGCTGGAAGAGAGAGTAACCTTATAAACAAATTTTAGCCTGGTAAACTATCTTCCTTTTACCCAGGGTAGCATGACCTCTCCAAATGAAACTAGGCAAATTTCCATGCTGCCCAGCCACTGGGGAGAGTTTTCAAAGGCACTAGGAAATTACTCTTCCTTCTCCTCAACATTTTAAAAGGGCCCATTTGCTCTCTGGGGTAGACTCACCTAGAATTATTTTCCACTTTATCAGAGTAGCCAGAACTACCCAATGTTTTCTCTTCTGTTCTTCTTCTTTGGCATGATGGGAGCATGACCTAGGAAAAATGGGATTGTGTATGGACTAACAGGCTAGATGAGTTGTTACCATAATGTATGTACATTACAATCTGTTAGTACTTGCACCTGTTCCTCCATTGCATTTTGGAATCCTCTTAGAAGCACTATCCTGGTAGATCTTCAAAGGTCAGCATCTTGTATCACTTGGATTTAAAACTTCAGCCAGGTCCCTCCACCATAGCCAATCAAATGAAGGCATGTAAGCCAACATCTAAATACACATTGGGAACATTTTTCCGGGCTCTAACTGCATCTGAAAGCTTGACAGAGACACTTATGCATAAAAGTGTAAGGCTAAGACTCTGGGTTAGGACACAGCAGCCTCTCAAATAGCATGTTCTTCCAATAAAATATAATTAACTTTGACTGATGCAGGAAAGAATTCTAAAAGTTATGTAATGGTCTAGTAACAAAAGGATTATTGTAATCCACCACCAAACAAATGTTGCTGTGTTTTTTAAAGATGCCGGATAGGTGAAAATTTATACTGTCTCATGTATCAGAACACCATGGTTTTAAGGCATTTTTGAGCTCTCCCTGTATTCTATAAGAACTATCAATTCACTGCTCTGCTGAGCCACATAGCTCATTTATTATTCTGTTTCAAAGATAGTCCAACCTGTGTTATAGGAAATACGGGCAGGCCATGCTATGGACAGAAGGTAAAGGATCTCCCTCCTGTTCTGAGTCTGTGGAATTATTCTCTCTAGCCTTATACTGCCAGCAATAGTATTATTCGCTGCTATTGTTGCTGTGTTCGAGAGATGGGTCTGCAGGCTATAGCCCTACAGTAACATTTGTGGTCATTTCAGAAAGAAAGCCTCTGGCTGTTGAAGAGTGGTTCAAGAGCTGAGGGCATTATTTATTATTCATTCCCTCCTGAAAAAGCCTTTTTCATTCAGAGATGGGAATTCGGGAGTCCGGGGTTCACAGAAAGGTCCAAACTAAAGAAACAGAAAAAATCTGGTTGTTTAAAAAAAGTTTGGACTATCAAATAAATGTTGGCTTCCAGGGTAACCAGTTTATAAAATGGTGCAGACTGTTTTTCTTACAGAAGATAAGGCAATCTAGAAACTAGAAGAATGCTGAAATCATTGCAAGCACAGATAATAAACTGATTGACAATTCTCAGGTTACAAAGATAATTTCTGAAACTCAAGGGTTTTTTTTTCTATGTTGACAAAACTGTCCAAATTATCTGGATATATTCTAATAAATACAGAAGAAAGCAGGACAAATATTAAAGAGCCACAGCCTCCAAACTACGTTGGGGCCTGATGGGTTCACAAGGTGACCCGTTCCCACCCCCCTCCTATACCTTTGTAAAGTATATTATACAAATTTTGTCACCAATTATTGAAAAGTATAGAGTATTTGTTGAAATTATCTTTGGGGGAAAATGTGTTAAGAATGATACAGATAACAATGTTATAAAAGATAAGAATAATACAAAAAGTAAGAATGTTATATCCTGGTGTAGTGACCCACACCTGTAATTCCAGAGATTCAAGAGGCTGAGGCAGGAGGATCACAAGTTCAAGGTCAGCCTTGGCAACTTAGTAAGACCCTGTCTTAAAATAAAAAGGGGTGGGGATGTAGCTCAGTGGTAGAGTGCCCATGGGTTCAGTCACCAGTACCACACACAAAAAGATGGTTATAAAAAGGAAAAGCAAGATTGTAAATTAGGACAACAACTATGGAGATCAGTATGGAGTTCCTCAAGAAACTAGGAATGGAACCACCATATGACCCAGCTATACCATTCCTTGGTGTCTTTCCAAAAGAATTAATGTCAGAATACTGTAGCGAAGCATGCATATCTACGGTTATAGCAACACCATGCACAATAGCCAAATTATGGAACCAAGCTAGGTGTCCATAAGCAGATGAATGGATAATGAAAATGTGGTATATACACACAATGGCATTCTATTCTTCCATAAAGAAAAACAAAATTAGGTCATTTGCAGAAAAACTGATGGAACTAGAGAATAGTATGCCAAGTGAGATCAGCCAGTCTCAGAAAGTCAAGGGTTGTATGTTCTCTTTCATATGTGCAAGCTAGAGAGAAAATAGGAAACATAAGGGACTTTCAAGAATGTGAAGAGAGACCAATAGAATAGTGGAAAGGGATTGGGGGAGGAAGTTGAAGGGGGGAGGAGAATTGAGTAAGGAAACAGTTCAAATAATACTATTACTACCAATTCCACTAACATGTACGGGGAGGAAGAAGGGGGGAGTAGGGTGGAATGTGGAAGAAAATACACCAAGAGTTGTGTGCATGTATGCTTATATCACATTGAACCTCGCTATGATGTATAATTGCAATGTACAAATAAAATTATTAATTAAAAAACAAGGCCTATTCTCACTCACTAAGGAATATGATAATGATATAAGCAACCACTTAATAGGGAACTACTTCACACCAGGCATTAGTTATCTAATTTAATTCTCACAACAATCCCTATAAGGTAAGTATTATGTCTCCATTTTAAAAACAAGTAATATGAGGCTTGCCCAAAATAATAACAGGATTAGGTAGCAAAACAAGGATTGTAAGTCTGGTTTCTCTGATGACAGGGTCCATGCTTTTACCTACTACACAGTACTGACTAAAGCTAGTGTGTGAGGTCAGACTAGGTTTGAACTCAGAACTCTGATGTGGGCACTTTAACTAAAATGCTATAAGCTGGGCGTGGTGGCGCACGCTTGTAATCCCAGCACTTGGGAGGCTGAGACCGGAGGATCCGGGTTCACGGCCAGACTCAGCTACTTAGTGAGGCCCTCTGCAACTTAGTGAGACTCTGTTTCAAAATAAAGAATAAAAAATAGGGCTGGGGCTATAGCTCAGAGGTAGAATGCCCTGGGTTCAATCCCCAGTACCGCAAAAAAAAATGCTATAAATAAAATACAAAAACTTATTAAAATAATTTTAAGTCTTAATCAAGTATTATTTATTCCAGAAATATAAAGATAATTCCAACAAAAAATCCATATTATTGAAAAATGTATGATCATTCCAGTAAATGCCACAAAATGGCATTTGATAAAAGGTAGTTCCTATTATGGCTAACAATGAGGAACAGCGAACTATATCATTAACATGATAAAGAATGTATATTCAAAAAACAAAGAGCTAATTGTCTACCTATTGAAAAAAAAATCATTTCCCATAAAAAGGAAATCAAAGCAAGAGTGCTTTTACTCATTAACAAGTTTAGTGTTTCTGAGAAATTCCTGTTTTGGCAATAAGGTATGAAAATAAACTGGTACTAAATATTGGAAAGGAAGAAATCAATATAGAGAATTTTTATTTAAGACTTTATTCTTAGACTCTCGGGTCCCGCCCGAGAGTGGCACGATACTGATGGGGGAGCAAACGCTAGACGGCCCGAAAACACACCATGGGCTGGGAGACATGTCGGGCACGATCTCGTTTATTAGAAAGCCAATCCCCCTTTTAAAGTATAGGCCATACAGGAAACTCACAAGCAGTAGGGTGTGACCCAATGGCACACGAGGGTTGGGTCACCACGCCCCCCTGTAACCTATCATAGGTGGAGGCACCTGTTGTCTGTGAGCA
>PVJS01059475.1:0-11508 GCA_004027185.1 Glis glis
GGGCGTTCTACCTCCGCGCTACACCCCCAGCCCTATTTTTTATACTTTATTTTGAAACCGGGTCTCATGAAGTTGTGGAGGGCCTCACTAAGTAGAGAGAGGGAGAGAGAGAGAGAGCGAGAGCGCGAGCGCGAGCGCGAGCGCTGAGGCTGGCCACGAACCCGGATCCTCCGGTCTCCGCCTCCCAAAGTACTGGGATTATAAGCGTGTGCCACCACGCCTGGCTCTTAGCTACTTCTTATATCATGATTTTCATAAAGGGTTCTTAAATAGATTTTTTTTGTTCCACAGATAAGAAGGCTGAGGCCCAGAGAAGTTAAATGATTGTTCCTATATCATATGTAAGGTGGTAGCAGAGTTTTTACTAACAGTTTTAGGGTCTGCCTCTTTTTTCCTTTGGAGCCCATTGTGTTGTTTTTATTAATGGCCTCACTTCCTAGAAAGCGAGGATATAGACAACTAGATGTTCCAGAGCCTGTTTACTTGTGGACATTGCTGAGGCCAAATGCTTTCCCACGTGTTGGATGCTGTCTTCTAGGATAGGTAGTTAACATTTGGGGTGTGGGTTGCTTTGTTGCCACATTCCAATTTATCCACCTGTGTGGCTCTTCTGTTAGTCTGGACTTTGGTAAGTGGATGCTTCTGACCCCAGGATACTAAGACTCCAGCAATACAACACCTGTTGTCATTTTGTAGATGATCCATGCAGAGGTGGTTTTCCACAACTTGTCCAATAGCTAGAAATTTCATTGACGAGATTTCAACTCCGTAAGGTCTGGTTGAACTCTCCTGAGAAGTAATATTTTACAGGCCACTGCGGCTGGCCATCCCAATGAACCTGTGCCCTAGGATATAGGAGAATCATAGCAAAGGGACTTATTGAACTTTGGACTCTTAAGTCTTTGGTCTTTCTTAAAATTTGAGACCAATATTAAATCAGAGTGTCTTGGGAGGTTGGGTAGAAGGCTAATAAGGAATGTTGAATTTGGACTACTCATTAAGTCCTCAAATTCTAGTGTAGGTAGAGATCTAGACTGGAGAGGGAAAGCCAGATACTTCACTACTATGAGCCTGTTCTGAGGAAGATGGGGGAGCTGGACAGTAGTTTTGTTATTCATATATATGTATATAACTCAGGCAAGCCTTGTGAGTAGTTACGACAGAGGAAACTTTTTCCTCTTTGCAATAGTTAATTTTCTCATCTTTGCTAACCTTCTCTTCCACACTTCATCTAGAACTATATTAGTTCTAGATTATTAGAACTATATTAGTTTTTACATCATGGTTAAACTTGAATTTTGTGGATTAGCATGAAAACCTAAGCTGTACTCATAATGTTGTTTTCAAGTGAACTGTGTCCTGAGTAATTGGCTTTGTCTTAAAATGGTATATGATCACAGGTTTGTGGCCTGCCTCAGCTACTTAGTGAGGCCCTGCATAACTTAGTGAGATGCTGTTTCAAAAATAAAGAATAAAAAATAGGGTTGAGGTATAGCTCAGAGGTAGAGTACCCCTCGGTTCAATCCCCAGTACCTCAAAAAAAATTGTTTTGTTGAATGTGGGAGTGGAAGAAAGTGGTATTCCTAAATTAACATTATTTTATCACATCTTTTATTTTATTTTGTTTGTTTATTTTTGGTACTGAGGATTGAACCCAGGGACATTCTACCTCTGAGCTACACCCTCAGCCCTATTTTATTTTTATTTTGAAACAGGATCTCGCTAGGTTGATGGCATCTGTGGCATAGTATAATCTGAAAATGTAAACCTAGGTATTTAACCTTCATATTTGTAAATATTTTCATTAAAGAAATCTTCAATTGATACTCAGTATAATGTCTTCGAAGATCTGCTATATAGAAATTAAGCTACCTGTAGCATTGGTATAAATAGTTGTAAGTATTGAGGACAGTGGTTCCTTAGAAAAGAATTTCTGTTTGTTCATTTATTCATTCAGTTTGGTGGTACTGGGGATTGGACCCGGGGCATTCTACCTCTGGGCTACATCCCATTCCTATTTTATTTTTATTTTGAAACAGGGTCTCGCTAGGTTGATGAGAATCTCACTACTTGCTGAGGCTGTTCTCAAACCTTCGATCCTCCTGTGTCAGCCTTCCAAGTGCTGGGATTAGAGGTGTGCGCCACCATGCCCAGTTTTCCATACTTCTTTTTTTTTTTTGCGGTACCGGGGATTGAACGCAGGGGCGTTCTACCTCCGCACTACACCCCCGGCCCTATTTTTTATACTTTATTTTGAAACCGGGTCTCATGAAGTTGCGGAGGGCTTCACTAGGTAGAGAGAGAGAGAGAGAGAGAGAGAGAGAGAGCTGAGGCTGGCCGTGAATCCGGATCCTCTGATCTCTGCCTCCCAAAGTACTGGGATTACAAGCGTGCGCCACCATGCCTGGCCCAGTTTTCCATACTTTTAAGTTTGTGGTTATGTATCTTTGTTCCATGAAGTACAGAGAACGTGTCCTTAATGTAGAAGGGAAATGACTGGGACTGGTGGTGGTGGTTGTGTTCTGCTGAAGGAAAATGATCTGTATTTTTAAAAAATGAAAAACCCGAAAGAGAAAGAAAGATGCTCTAGCATTACAACTAAAGATGACTGGTTCTTTATCTGATCCTGCTTGCTTCAGGTTGCTTTCTGGGGAAGCTGCTTGTTTCTTTCTTCTTCCTCTTTGATCAATTTCACTGATGTTATTTAATAGAATAAATCAAACAGATTTACATAGTTATTTCTATTAGATCATTCCCCAAACTTCCTTGTGGGCACAGCGCTTTATACTTTGTTACTTTGCCCTTATATAGGGATTTTGCGTTTAGTAGCCATCTTAATTTCTTACTTAAAAGTGTGAACAATGGAATGACATACAGTTATTTCATGTGCAGATTTTTTGCCCTCCCAAACTTACTCCCCAAGAGAGATAGATGTTGTTTGGGTTTTTTCTTTGGCGAGGATTTAGCCCAGAGGCATTCTACCTCAAGCTATACCCCCAGCCTGATTTTATTTCTTATTTGGAAACAGGGTCTCACTAGGTTCCTGAGGGCCTTGCTAGATTGCTGAGGCTGGCTTCGAACCTTCGATCCTCCTGTCTCAGCCTACCAAGTACTGGGATTACAAACGTGCACCACCACGCCTGGCTCCAAGAGAGGTAGTTTGATGCAAAGGTGAAATGTGATTCATAAACAATAAAATAGGTACAATTATGATTAAAGTTGCTCGCTTTTGGCAAGAATAAGCTCAGTTTTATTCCCTCGTGGATTTACCATGTCTTATATAAAGTCTTCTGTCTCTAGGAAATTTCAGTTAATGTCATTATTGATCCAAAATTATTCTAATTTCCTGAATCAGAACCAACAAAAGTAAAAGAGATAATTAGGAACATTCATTTAGGGATTGACCTCTTTTTGTCTTTGAACACTGTCTGCATTTCACACTGTTTTATATGTGCTAAAGGTTCATGGATTTTTTAGATTCCTGAAGAAATATCATAGAGCATATAAAGTACCCCCAGGTGAGAGATGTCAGACGACCTGCATTTTAACCCCAGGTCTCACAACTGGGAGCAAGCAACTCATTCCAGTTTGTCTTCTCTTTATATCATGGGATAATAAATTTTATCCTCCTTTTAAAATTCTCATTGTGATTTTTAAAAACTTTGGGTATAAGTAGGTACTGAATTAAATGTTTGCAATAAATCACTAAGTTTTTTTTAAAAGTACACATTGAAATGGTGGTTGCATTCAAGGAATAAACCTTTTGTTTTTGATTCACCAAATAAAAATATATAGATCATGAAGAAAATCCAGATGGTACTGGCCACTATTTGGATGATAATCCTAATTTCAGTGAAATTGATTAATTTTTAAAAGAGAAAACTGTCTGTTGTTATAAAAGGCAATAATGAACCATAGGGGCTTCCTGCTATGTAGGAATGTTAAGCATGGCTACTTTGCAACTCTTGCTGCTGAGCAGTGTTGAAAATGAATTGATGTTTCTAGAGCCATTCTTGTTCATTGTTGCCTTTAGATTGCACCATCGGAGGATTTGGGGAGATTAGGAATTAGAAGTATTGACTGTGACTAGGGAAAATTTTTTTTTAACTTTTGAGAAAATTATTTCAAATTCTTCCAAGTAAATTAGAATTCTTTATTCCACAGAATAACTGAAGCTATCATTGTTTTTCTGCTTTTACTTTTGGGTAACTTGGGTCCTTTTAATGAAAGGGGATGGAAAAGGAGTAGTCATGGTGTGGCAGTATATAAGACTAAGCTGCCTAAAGTTGTGAAATCACTTAATGCCAGTTCTAGCTACTTAAATGAGAAAGGGTTACTAACCTCTTCTTGTTTTCCTTAGTGGTTGTGAAATTGGGTTGTTTTTATTTATACCCCAGGAAATGATAAATTTTACAGAAAAAAATTTCCCTTGGAAACTTTCATTAAAGTATGATGGTGTAATCTAATAAGAAAATATATTTGTTGAGAGTTAAAAATCTGATATTACTAATTTTTAGTACCTATGCAGAATCTGTGTGCCCTTGTCCTCCTCCTTATTCCTGTGCTATATGTTTTGTCTATGTCCATGAATAATATTTCTGAATATTGTCCTTATTAATTCTTTCTAACTTTCTCTTTCACATTTTCTTCCTGGATTTGCTGTTTCCTTCAGTCTCACCTCAAGGTCAGTATGGTTGTACTAAAACAAAGATAATGTAATTGAGCATTGTTTACTAATATTATTTTTAATTCTAACAAGGAACTAAAATGATAGAACTTATTCCAGGAAAGAGATGTCTAAAAATCTAGATAGCAATCCACAAAATGTCACGAGTATTATAAGGTTACCAGAGAGTGAACACATAGTTTTGAGCTTTGAAGGATAGAATAGTCTGAGAATAAGGATCAGCATGTTCAAGTTTTGACTGAGAGAGAATTAGAGAGATAAAGAACCACCAGGGGAATGAGGAAGGAGAAAAAAATGTTTAAATTCAATGAACATTTCTTCAGTGATGTTTTGGCAGGGTAAAATACAACAAGAATGATGGAGGGAAATTGGACACAGTCTTTGGATTTATGTAAGAACTTTTAGAGGTTTTCACCAAGAGAAATTTTCTCTCTCTCTCTCTCTCTTACTCTCTCTCTCTCTCACACACACACCATCTACACAATTTTTTTATTTTGTGATTCTGCTAAATGGTAGAACTAGTGATAACAAAAACCTCAACCACTACTGCTATGTGTATGTGCCAGAGACTTTATATATTTTGTTTTCAGTCCATCTTCTCAGCAACTTTGTGGAGATCATTTCCATTTTAAGCTGAAAAACACAAGTGCAGCACCAGTTAAATAACTTGTCCATCTTCATTAGTAAGCAAACAGTAAGAAAAACTGCCTAAAAATAATCAGAAACCTGTATTTTAACAGTATTTACTCTGCATATGAGCCATAGTAATGTAAGGTTAAGAATTTGATAGGGTTCAGAAAATTAACTTCTTGATATCATATGCATTTTACCTAGTAACTTTCTTTTAATAATAATGAAATTATATATTTTTGCTGTTTGTAAAAGCACCTGTCTCTTTGATTCTCACAGCTAGCATATGGATTACATATGGCAGATTATTCTGACAAGCAACTAAGATTAGGGAATATAATTTCTCCAGGGTCAGCCACCAACTGATGTTATGTAGATCTGAAGCTAGCTCTTCTCACTTCAGTCTTAAGACTTTATTGTATGCACCTCGGCCTAGAAAACAGCCCCCAATTGTTTGGATTTTCTTAGATTTCTCATCTGCAATTTTCTAATTTATAAAATTGGGAAATTATTATCTAAAGTGTAGAGATTTTGAGTGAGTTAATACATTTAGTGTATGCATAAAATAAGTGATCAATAAATGGAGCTATTATGCCCCATTTGGCCTTTCTAATGGAATGCTGTTTGATCCATTATATCACAGCATGATATTATGTATTTCAGATTCTTTAAAACACTGTACTATTCTTATTGATTCATACTGGTATTAATAGCATGTACAAATTAGGTTCCCAGCCAAATTCATCATTGTACAAGTACTGTAGAGTGTACTTACACAAACTAAGATGGCTATGATGTCACTAGGCAATATAATCTTATGTGACCACTGATGTCCGTTGTTGACCAAAATGTCCTTATGCAGCACATGACTATGTATGTACAGAAAACATCAAGAGAAGACATTTTTCACCTGCAATGATATTTTAAGGGTTCACTTACCTTTTGAAGTACAAAAATTTGTATTATAGATTGGAAGATGAAATTGAGGCTTTGTTGAAAAGGGATTTTCTTCCTCATTTCTGTTGCTTGAAATTTCTTCTCAGTGTTTAAGTTGAGAACCTACGTATTATTTCTGAAAAGGTCCTCTTGACTTATTGAGAAATAAGAAATGTATGTGGGGTGTAAGTAAAAATGCAAACAAAACTCTTTCATGAATTACTTAAATATAATTCATAAAAGGGGTTCTTCCATCAGATTTATACTGTCGTCTTCCTTCTTTCTTGGCCAACAACCTTGCCTACCCACTTTATAAAATAAATGGAGCTTTAGGGGGGTCAGTAGTCTCGAAATTTGTATCTTCACTCATCTTTACCTTTTATTTCAATGGGACTAATGTCCTAGTTCTTTTCCCAGGAAAAGTCTTCCTATTTTCTCCATTCCTTCATTCTTACCAGTTTTCAAAACCTTGCTTCATACATTAAATCCTCATTCTCATTATTTCCTTATTTTCATCCTCTTCCTTTCCACTGCCTCTCCCAAAGAAAATCATCTCCTAATTTCTCACATCCTTAGGTAAATATTTGAATAATCCCTTCTGGTATTTTTCCCCCTTAAGCCACTATAGTATTTTACTTTTGCCCTTTCACTTTTCATTTACTTGTACATTTCTTGAAAGAATCCAGATTCTATGCTTGCTGTTCCGTTTTCACACTTCCCATTTATTTCCCAAACTGATCTAATTTGGATTCTTCTCTCACTACGGTGCTAAAATTGCTTTAAGGATATACTTACTATTTGCCAAATTCAGCAACCTTGTCTTGGGCCTATTTGACCATTATGAGGGTTTGATATTATTGACTGTCCCCCTTCCTTTTAGAAACTTCTTATGTGGCTGGGCGTGGTGGTGCACGCTTGTAATCCCAGTACGTGGGAGGCTGAGACCAGAGGATCCGGGTTCCCAGTCAGCCTCAGCTACTTAGTGAGGGTCCTCCGTGACTTAGTGAGACCCTGTTTCAAAATTAAGAACAAAAAATAGGGCTGGGGGTGTAGCTCAGAGGTAGAATGTCCCTGGGTTCAATCCCCAGTACTGCAAAAAAAAAAAAAAAGAAACTTCTTATGTGACATTTTCTGTTAACTCTGTTACCACCTTGTTGTCATTTTTCATTTTATTTTGCATTTATTCCACAAACTCATTAGTGTCTCTCATGTTCTTTTTAAAAGTTCCTTTTTTAGCCGGGCGTGGTGGCGCACGCTTGTAATCCCAGTACTTTGGGAGGCTGAGACCTGAGGATCTGGGTTCGTGGCCAGCCTCAGCTCCCTCTCCCTGTCTCTCTCTCTCTCTTTACTTAGTGAGGCCCTCTGCAACTTCGTGAGACCCAGTTTCAAAATAAAGTATAAAAAATAGGGCCCGGGGTGTAGCGCGGAGGTAGAACGCCCCTGGGTTCAATCCCCGGTACCGCAAAAAAAAAAAAAGTTCCTTTTTCATGTACATTGTTGGTATCCTGCCTTGTTACCACCAAGGACTTCTTAGATTTGTTTTGTGTAAATTTTTATAGAACCTTTATTTTAGCTGAGTGTGGTGGTGCACGCTTGTAATCCCAGTACTTGGGAGGCTAAGACAGGAGGATCTGGGTTTGTGGCCAGCCTCAGCTACTTAGTGAGGTCCTCCACAACTTAGTGAGACCCTGTTTCAAAATAAAGAATAAAAAACAGGGCTGGGGGTGGAGCTTGGAGGAAGAATGCCCCTGGGTTCAATCCCCAGTACCGCCAAAAAAAGAACCTTTATTTTAAATAAGCTCTATTTGTTACAGAAGTCATCTTTCAATGATTGTAATAAAAATAGCAAGCACAAATAACAGCACTTAAAAATGATTTTCCCATTTTTTACTCTAAACATTATCGTTGCATATCATAGTAAAACAGTATGGGTGCCACTTAAGTAACTCTAATTATGGCAAAATCTGAAAACAATTGTACTTTAGTAGAAAAATATTATGAAGTGTTTGGCCTTGTGTTTGGAGAACTTCTGTCTCTAACGCAAGCTTCCAGCTGATTCATTTTCAGTGGGAAGTTTTATCATTTGTCTCATATTTTGTTTTATTGCATGACTGGTTTGATCTCAGTCATTCTAAACTAAACCCTATGAACACTCCTGAAGAATTTGTCCATGGAAGCCATTGGCTTACACATAATTCCCTGAGTTACTAGTTATGTTAATTATAATATTGTTAGGTTCATTTTAGTAACTTACCCGGCAGTAAATTCCATTAAACAATACTTGTTTCTAACTCAGTTTGTTTCCCAATAAAACAGTTTTTGTTTTTCCATTGGCAAAGATCGTCTTAGTTATAGTAAGTATGTAAAAGTTTAAAGCCTCTCTTTGTTCCCGATTAGAATTTAGCATAGTATGTTTTTCTATGTAGAAGCACTTCACCATTTTAAATATGATTTTGCCAAGTCTGGTTGGGTAGGTAATCAAGAGAGTATAATTTATTGATACTTTTCAGATAGAGAATCTTTTAGAGTGATGCTGGTTCAATGGCAGGAGCACCAGGGATTAAATACAAAGAAAGAATTCCATGTTTAGATGAAAATACATGATTTGGCTCAGAATTTGTCCTTTGGTAAAGTACATTCAAATATGAGGGCTATAAATATTATCTCTTTACTTGCTTTAACACTTAGGTCTAAACAAATTGAGCCCAGTATTATTATTGCCCATATTTTAATGAATAATGACTATTGCAAACTTGTTTCAAAAAAATGTTTGAAATTTGTGTGATACTTCCTACCAACTTGGTTAAAACCAGAGTCCTGCCCAGCTTGATGGAATACACCTGTAATCCCAGTACTTAGGAAGATGAGACAGGAAGATTGCAAGTTCAAAGCCAACCTCAGCAACTTAACATGGCTCTCAGCAATTTAGCAAGAGCCTATTTCCAAATAAAAAATAAAATAAGGCTGGGGGCTCAGAGTTAGAAGCCCTGGGTAATCCCCAACACCACAAATACTGTCATGTAGGAAAAATTAAATAACCATATATGTATGTGTGTGTATATATATATATATATTTTTTTTAATTTTTAAAAATTTTGGGGCATTGAACTCAGGGGCATTCTACCTTCAAGCTACATCCCCAGGCCTTTTTCAAATTTTTTGTTTTGAAACAGGGTCTCATTAAGTTGCTGAGGGTCTTGCTAATTTTCTAGGCTGGTCTCAAACCTATGATCCTCCTGTCTCAGCCTCTCAAGTACTGGGATTATAGGCATGCAGTACCGCGCCCGAAAAAATACTTTATATTTTTATCAAATACATTCTTATTGTTTTTGCCCCCCCTCCCATTCTCCTTCCCCTCTTTTTATGTGCTGGGGATTGATTTTTAGGGCCCAGCTCATGCTGTGCCACTGAACTACACCCTTAGCCCCTTATAGTCTCTTTTGTATAGTTTGATGAAGGGGTTCTAAAGTCTAACTTGGTCAGATAGTCATTTTTCTAATTGTCCATTTTAGAAAATTATTCTTACATTATTGGCTTACTTCATTAAAAAAGGCACTAGTCCCTAAAACTTTGCATCTTTCACAAAAAGAGGTTTGTTTGTTCATTTAATTAATTAATTAATTAATTAATCTTTTGGTGTGTGGTACTGGGATTGAACCCAGGGGCATTCTGCCTCTGAGCCCTATTTCTTTTCTTTTCTTTTCTTTTCTTTTCTTTTCTTTTCTTTTCTTTTCTTTTCTCTTTCCTTTCCTTTCCTTTCCTTTCCTTTACTTTCCTTTCCTTTCCTTTTTCCTATTTCCCTTTTCCCTTTTCCCTTTTCCCTTTTCCTTTTTCCTTTTTCCTTTTTCCTTTCCTTTCCTTTCTTTGCGGTACCAGGGATTGAACGCAGGGGCGTTGTACCTCCGCGCTACGCCCTCAGCCCTATTTTTTTATACTTTATTTTGAAACCGGGTCTCACAAAGTTGCGGAGGGCCTCACTAAGTAGAGAGAGAGAGAGAGAAAGCGGAGGCTGGCCGCGAACCCGGATCCTCCGGTCTCTGCCTCCCAAAGTACTGGGATTACAAGCGTGCGCCACCACGCCCAGCTCTTTCTTTTTTTTTGAAACAGGGTCTTAACTAAGTTGTTGAGGGCCTGCTGAGTTGCTGAGGCTGGCCTTGAACCTGTGATCCTTCTGTCTCAGCTTCCCAAATCCTGGATTCCAGTTGAGTAACAATTAAGTAACAGTTGATTAACAATTGAGCCACCAAGCCTGGCTTAATTGTATTTTGCAGGATTAGAAGTTTTTTGTTGTTGTTTTTAGCTGAAGTGTTCAGAATTTTATAGGCCCTAAAACATTTCAGATCCTGTTAAATCTTTTCACAAGGAATTTAGCTTATGGGCAAGAGTTTATAACCTAGGAGAATAGCCTGTTGTAATTTGCAATTTTTGGTTCCACTTTTCATTCCTTTTGCTACTCAGAGACTGAGGCAAGATGATAATTTATGCCCAGGAATTTTAGACCAGCCTGAGTGACATAGTGAGACTTTGTGGGAAAAAAAATGAAAGTATATTTCTTTATTTATTTTCCTGTAAAGAAATAACATTGCCTAGTGTTTTTTTTAATAGCCCATGCAAGCAAATGTAGCTATACCTTTTATGAACTAACATCTACTGGAATAGTAGTGTACTAGTTTGAATGATCTATTGATAGAAAAACATGTGTGAACACAGGCTTGTGCTGCTCTACCTCAGTCTTCTACTGAAAAGTATTGTTTTGCATTATCATGCATTAAGTGGTAAACATTGTTTATCTAAATAGCAATTGGAGATCACAGCCTGGCATTATATAAATGAACAGAAGATGGCAAATTTGATAGACTAATTTTAAAGTTAGTCAAAATTTGATTTTTTTGTAGAGTTGCCATTTTTAGCAAATAAAAATATGGGTATTCAGTTAAATTTTAATTTCACATGAGCAATGGAAAATATTTTAGTATAATGTATAAATATTGGTATATACTTATACTAAAATATTATTTGTTATTTATCTGAAATATAAGTTTAACTTGGCATCCATTATTTTATTCAACAGACTAATTTCTGGAACCCCTTTACTCTCTTGGAGTATAGGGATCAAGGTTGGATTAATTGTATCACTTGGTATGTATAGAATCCAACGAAGTAGAACATGTGATCTTGGAGTGGAAGCTTTCATGTAGCTCTGCCTTTGTGCAACTGTTGGCAACTGGTATTTAGTTCTTTCTTTCTTTTTTTTT
>PVJS01059476.1:0-11508 GCA_004027185.1 Glis glis
AACCCGGATCCTCCGGTCTCCTCCTCCCAAGTACTGGGATTACAAGCGTGCGCCACCATGCCCGGCCTGCGTGTTTTTATATAAAAGGGAACAAATAATAAAAAGAGAATCAGCGGAGCTGGTGTGGTGGCGCACACCTGTAATCCTGGTACTTGGGAGACTAAAACAGGAGGATCGTGGGTTCAAGGCTAGCCCCAGCAATTTAGTGAGGCCCTCAGCAACCTAGCAAGATCCTGTTTCAAAATAAAAAATAAAATAGCATTGGGGTTGTAGCTTAAAAGGTAGAATGCCCCTGGGTTCAATTCCCAGTACCAAACCGGGCGTGGTATCCCACACTTGTAATCCCAGTATTTGGGAAACTGAGACAGGAGGATTGCAAGTTCAAGGACAGCCTGAGCAAGTAGTGAGAACTCTCATTAACCTAGCAAGACCCTGTTTCAAAATAAAAATAAAAAATAGGGCTGAGGGTGTAGCTTAGAGGTACAATGCCCCTGGGTTCAATCACCAGTACAAAAAAAAAAAATTACCAGCACCACCAAAAAAAAGGAAACAGAACAGAAAAAAAATGTAGTTCATATATTTTTAAGAAAATTAGGTAGCCTTCAAATGAGGTAAATAGACTTTCTGTGACTGCTCCAAGACATGCAATTCAATCACTCTTCACAGCCTGTGTGCTGCTCTATTCAAATCCTTCTGTGTTTGCTCTGAATGGACTGTACCAGAGTTTTCGCTGGACTTTGGCATCAGTAACTAGGGTGGTATTACCTTGGGAGCGAAATTAAATTAGTGTCTTGAAAAAAGTTTCCTTGTAGCTCTTAGAAACAGCTTACTACAAACATGAGTCCAGGCTGTTCTTTGGAAGAGGGTAACAGTAAGACTCTCTAAGTGCTTTCTTGAAAAGTACAGGTAGCCGGGCATGGTAACGCACGCTTGTAATCACAGTACTTGGGAGGCTGAGACAGGAGGATTGCAGGTTTGCGGCCAGCCTCAGCTACTTAGCAAGACCCTGTTTCAAAATTTTGTGTGTGTGTACTTCATATTCATATTATCTTCTCAGACTGATAACCATCTTGCACATGTTGGTTCATGAAGAAAAAAAAGTTCAGCTGAAAAATACTTGAACAATTCTGCCAGAAAATGTTTTAAATTTTAGGAAGGACCTTCTTTGGGAATTTTTGTCTAATATCAGAACTTGTTTTCTTCTAATTAAGAGTATTTCAGTGAAATGTGTCCCACACAGCTTAATGACTTAAAAATATCCTTTAGACAGTTCACATCTGAGATGCTTTTTCTTTACACACACACACACACACACACACGCATGCACGCACGCACGCACACATTTTTTGGTATAGGGGATTGCACCCAGAGGCATTCTACCTCAGCTGCATCCCCAGCCCTTTTTATTTTTTATTTTAAAACAGGGTTTTTCTGAGTTGCTGAGGCTGTCCTCGAACCTGTGATCTTCCTATCTCAGACTCCCAAGTACTGGGATTACAGGCGTGTGCCACCATACCTGGCTTAAGATGCATTTTCTAGTAGGTAAGAAGGGGCTTGCCTAATGAGTAGTAACTTAATTTTAATAATTATAGGACTGTGGTGTTGAATTGCAGTGCTGTGACAATGATGTCACATCCTCCTTCCATTGTAGATGAGGCACCTGATCCTGGCAGTGTCCAGTGCTGGCCTGTTCATCACTTCTACACCTTTCTGCCCAGTGACAGCTACAAAATAAAAAAGTGACTGTGAAACCAGGCTCGGGGTGTAGCTCTGAGGTAGAATGCCCCTGGGTTCAATCCCCAGTACCAAAAACAAAAGTGACTGTGTAGTTTGTGGATGTGGCCTGCTCCCCTCCAAGCGGTGTCTCACTGTCAGTAGGGCAGCGTTGTTGACAAACACTCCTTCCTGCCGATCTTCCGTGGACCGGTGGCATAGATTTGTTTGGGAGTTGGCCAAAGTCCTGAGTGCAGCCAACTTGGGAACAAGGGGAAGGTGGTTGACCTGTGTCTCGTTTGAGCTTGTTGACTTTCTGATGAAAGGTGGTTTTTTTTTTTTTTTTTTTGGTGACATGGAGTTATATTGTTGACCATAGATAGATTTTAGATATTTCTTTATCTTACTCTGCAGGTAATTTTTCCAGTATTTTTTAATGTTTTCAAGGCCTTGTGCACACTAAGCAAGCTGTCTACCACTGAATGACATCCCCAGCCCAAATGTTAAGCATGAAGTTAGTATTATGACAGATAGGAGTAATTTGTTTTCTGTGAATAGACATGGTTAGAAAGTTAGTTTTTTTTAACCTGTTTTTTAAAACACTCCCCATTACATCCTGCTTTCTTTAGATACATTCTAATGCTTAGTACAAATTATCATTCTAATCTTAGTACAAATTATCTAATCCTAGTACAAATTATCATTCTTTAGATACATTCTAATGCTTAATACGAATTCTAATGCTTAGTACAAATTCTAATGCTTAGTACAAATCAGTGAGGCTCCCAATTTTTTATTGATTAAAAATACATATTAGAGTCTTAAAAATTTAGTCTATGTATAATTCATATATAATTGCTATAATATTTATAATTTCCATAATAATCCAAATGAGGATACCTTAGTATTGTGGCAAGAACATGGGCTTTGGAGACAGAGGGTCTGGATTTGGGTTTTGGTTTGAACGCTCAGTCACTTTCAGACTTTGACCTCATTGAGAGCCAGGTTGCCCTCTGTAAAATAAGGATGCATCTGTTTCTTCCTGCCCTTCCTTCCTTCCAGTCCTGATTATAACCCCTAAATTGCTTTTGTGATTAATGGGCTTGGGCCCACAGTTCAAAAGCCTCTGTGGTAAACAGTTCAATTTGGAGTGCATGATCATCGTGATTTTTTTTTTCTGGTACTGGGAATTGAACCCAGGGGCATTCTACCTCCAAGCTATACTCCCAGCCCTTTTTTTAAAATTTTTTTTAAGTTTTGAAATAGGATCTCACTAGGTTGCTGAGGCTGTCCTTGAACCTACGATCCTACTGTCTCAGCCTCCCAAGTACTGGGATTACAATCATGCACCACCATGCCTGGCTGATCATCACGATTTTAAAGCAGGTTTGCTTAAATGGCCAAAAATAGCTGTTTCCTCCCCTCCCCCATCTGCACATTTCTGTCTCCCTCTGACATTCAGGTTCCTTGTTGTGGGGCTAATGGCTCCTACCTCATAGTACTGTTGGAGGATTGAATGCTTGTCACAGAACAATCATTCAGTTAATGGCAGCAGTGCTCTTATATATAAGCACATAGCTTCCAGCACTTGGCTAGGAGGATACTGCTTTCTCTGTGGAACTACAGGCTCCTGATTTGAAATCCCGCATGAACATCTTACTTAATTCATTACCTCAGGGTCCTTGGTAGCGCTGGGTTTGCTTCTAGTATTCCAATACCAACACCCGGTGGCCTAGGGAAACTAACATCCATACTCTGCATATGCCAGCACCTGTTTTTCCCATCGTTCCCTGTTCCAGTCAGAGATGCAGGTGCAGCGGCATTCTAATTGAACCTCCTATTGTGTGCCACGTGCCACACTCTAGCTAAGTGCAGGAACGTAGGGGTGTCATCGCAGCCCATCCCCAGGAGACAGCAGGTGACAGAAGGCAAAGAGTAAGTACTCTTTTCCAAATGGGTAGGTACCTTAAAAGACATTCTCCATAAAATCTCACGCAAGTAACCCTTTGCTTTGCAAATACTGTTTGTGAACTTGTGGGTCCTGATGTCAGGGATGCAAAGCTGAGTGAGACGCTGGGCCCTGAGGGTGTGACCTTGAGGATCATCCTGCTGCAGAGCCAGGTTTTCCAGGGAGGAATGCCTGTGTCCTTCACGGTGTGGGCGGTGGCCTTATATGGTATATGACATTGTTCATTGCATCCAGCCCATCAAGCGTGTGATTCATGGATACTGCTGTGTAAGAGAAGATGGAAGTAGGTATTTTAGGATCAATAGGTTTTCTTGAAGAAAAGTCTTTAAGTAGTAGTTCAGGTAATTACTGACTAGGAATGCCTTGTAAGGGTAGTACTGAAATGGCTGACTCGGGAACCTGGACCCAGAGAGACAGTGTGTAACTAAGGAAGACAGGACATTCAAACAGCTGTGAATGAGGGAGACGCAAGGACTTCATTGTTGAAAGTAAGCTCTAAATTTTTCAGTGGAGTCCAAATTGGTTGGATTTTAATAAAGGTTTTTGTTGTAGTAAACATGGAGTTTCAAAACAGTAGTATTACCTGAATATTTGGTTTGGATGTGCAGAGATACATTTCCTAGAATATCCATGGCACAAGCATGACTGTGTGATGGGAAAGGGTGTGAATGTCCAACAGGAGGAGATTGGTTAAAGTATTACACATTGATACAGAGGGACAGGACAGAACCATTGTGATGTGTGTCTATACCAACACGGAAGGACCTGGGGGGAGGGACACTGCTTATCCCTTTAGCTCTGGGATTTCAACTAATGTTTTTTTTAACCTCCCTTGCATTCTAGTTTTTATTAAAATGAGCATATGTGCCCTTTTCCTTCGAGAGGAACTCCCGCCCTGTGGAGACCCGTGCGGCTCTTCTGACCCCCCGACTCTTCTCTTCCAGGTGTGGGGGCACAGTCGGTGCTATTTTCACTTGTCCGCTTGAAGTCATCAAGACCAGGCTGCAGTCTTCGAGACTCGCCCTCCGGACGGTCTATTATCCTCAGGTTCATCTGGGGACCATTAGTGGAGCTGGAATGGTGAGACCAACGTCCTTGACACCTGGACTCTTACAGGTTCTGAAGTAAGTCCGGTCCCATTCAGTCGCTTCTGCTCCTGCCACCTCTCCTCCCCGGCCCCACTCAGTACAGAATGTCCGTCAAGCCCATCCGATGGAGTATTCTGTTTGCATGGTCTTGGTCCAAATTTAAGAATTAGGTTTCCTTGTAACACCTTGAGCCCCGACCTTGTGTCCCTAGCAGCAGGGGGCCTGCTGTGCACACGATCATCTTCCAGGGGCAGCTGAGGAAACCAGGCTACAAAGCAAACTGAAAACCATCTTTAAATTGTTGCATCAAATTGTCGCTGTTAGTCAAATCTTTTGAGGGCCAACAAAAAGATAAGGAGTAATAGAATAAAATTTTTTAAATTGCACAAAGCAAGGGTTGTATTTGAAGAGGAAGTAATATGGAAATGAAATGTTCTTGTTTTTTGTTTTATACCTAAGCCACCTGCTGATTTTATTTTACTGCCTAAAAATATCTCATTTTCTTACAAAGTAGCTAAATATTCATAAGTTGAATTTGGTTTATCAGTCTCTAAGCTTAAGGCAAAATAAAAATTTCAGAGCACACTTGACAGTATATGATGTTTAGCCCAAGGCCTGTACTTTAAAAGAGATGCTCAATAATAGTTGAATTTAACTGAGCATGATACTCAGTGCTATGAAACTTATCCTTAGAAAAAGATATATTCAAGAAAGACATCACTGTTTATCTCTATGGAGATTTACTTGGGAAACATTAGAAAAGAAGCAACGAGCCGGGCGTGGTGGCGCACACTTGTAATCCCAGTACTTGGGGGGTGGAAACCAGAGGATCCAGGTTCACGGCCAGCCTCAGCTACTTAGTGAGGCCCTCCGCAACTTCATGAGACCCGGTTTCAAAATAAAGTATATAAAAAAAAATAGGGCCAGGGGTGTAGCTCGTAGGTAGGTAGAACGCCCCTGGGTTCAATCCCTGGTACCACAAAAAAAAAAAAAAAAGAAAAGCAACGAATGGAAATTCTCTGGCCTAATGACCACGCACTCAGCACTTGAGGCGGAGTTCAGCCGCATTTTAGATAAGTAGGGTGAGTGTTTGGTTTATTTTTAGGTATGTTTTGTTTGTAAGGCCTACCTGTGCAGCACTCAGGCATCCCTGCCAAACGTGTCTGAGGGGCAGCTAGGTTACTGAGCAGAACCGGATAGCCTGACCAGCTGCTGGACCAGGTCCTGTGAGGAGAGGCAGAAACCCCTAGGGGAAGGGAGGCCTTCTCCAGAAGAGTCCAGGAGAAGCTGTTTTTAAGTTAAACACTGAGAAGGGGAATGTTTAACTTAAACACTCCTCCTCCAAAAGGCAGGAGGTTGGGGAGGGGGTGGAGACTCGAAAGGCCTGGCATGGGAAAAATAGAAGCCGGTGCTGAGGAGGCGGACTTGGACCTCAGTCAGGACAGACACCAGCCCTGGTCCTTACTGGCTGGAAAAACACCTTCTGGTTTTGCATATTCACAGTAAGGCAGTGTCCTATCTCAGGTGACACTTTTCCTATAAGAAGTATGTGGTGAGCTGGGTGTGGTGGCGCACGCCTGTAATCCCGGTACTTGGGAGGCTGTGACAGGAGGATCGCAGGTTCAAAGTCAGCCTCAGCAACTTAGCGAGACCCTGTTTGAAAATAAAATAAAATAGGGCTTGGGGTATTAGCCTGGAGGTAGAAGGACCCTGGGTTCCACCCCCAGTACCACAAAAGAAAAAAAAAGAGAAGCATGTGATGCCTTGGAGCTAGTGAGATGGAGATAGGTAATTTGCCCATATTACTATCACTCAGAGTGAACTTCCTCGTGTTACTTGCTTGCCAAATAATTTGTGACTAGTGAGTTTAGACTTACTGTATGTAACTGGGAAACTCTTACCCAAAAGCTATGGGTGTCAACAGGGCTAAGCCTATAAGATAAATGGGAACGTTTCTCTATTTCAAGTTTTATAGGACACATTTTCCAGATTGCCAGTATCTTTTGTCTGTCTTATCTCTAGTAAAAACCCCCTCCCCTGTGAGTGTGTGTATTCCCAATTAGGGCAATTGTTCATTAAAATGTAAATCAAAGAGAAAGGGCTACTCCATTTTTTAAAATACAGAAACAACTCCTACACCTCACAAAAATATTTTCACTGTGGACCCACAGCACCACTGGTTAATACAGCCACAGCTACGAAATAATGAGACCTCCCTTGCATATGAATACTTTTTAACCACTTAAACTATATTCATATCAGCCAGGCGTGGGGGCGCATGGCTGTAATCCTAGTACTAGGGAGTCTGAGACAGAAGGCTCACAGGTTCACAGCCAGCCTCAGCAACTTAGCAAGGCCCTGTTCCAAAATGAGAAATAAAAAGGGTTGGGATGTACCTCGGAGGGAGAATGCCCCTGGGTTCAATCCCCAGTGCCACAAAAAAAAAAAAGAAAAAGAAAAAATATTTACACCGAAATACAAACAATGGCCGGGCGTGGTGGCGCATGCTTGTAATCCCAGTACTTTGGGAGGCAGAACCGGGAGACCGGAGGATCCGGGTTTGCGGCCAGCCTCAGCTACTTAGTGAGGCCTCCGCAGCTTCGTGAGACCCGGTTTCAAAATAAAGTATAAAAAATAGGGCTGGGGGTGTAGCGCAGAGGTAGAATGTCCCTGGGTTCAATCCCCGGTACCGCAAAAAAAAAAATACAAACAATGGGTTTCAGTAAAATTTTAATTATAATGATCTTATATTAGAAAAGCATCTGCAAAAAAAAGATAGCATTTTCCACCTGAGAGCTCCTTTATTTACTTCAGCTTTATTTCCCCAGCCTGATACATATATTTCTAAGATTCTCCAACACACCTCAGCCGATGTCAACAGCTTTCAAGTAAAAAAAGACTACTCTCATATAGTAGTATTTCACTGATTTTTGACCACGTTAAGGGGTTGGTTAGCACTGAGGCCTGCTATTTACCCCATTTTATAGATGAAGATGTGCAGATTGGAAGCTCAACAGCATACTCGGAGTCATGTTTGATGCATAGCTGTCTTATTTCTGATGATTTGGAGCAGCCAAGAGTAAGGTTAAAACAACAACAAGCCCTAGAATGGAGGCTGAGCTGCGGGTTGTGCAGGTCTCTCCCACAGAGGCGCAGCGGCTCCAGGCTCAGAGATGTCAGGACCACGTCTCGTTGGCCAGCCTCCCTGGCTGCTGCTGCTGTTTCCTTTGCTGTATCTGTTACTGTTCCACCTCCTGCTGCAGGAGGATCCAGGGCTCAGAGCCTGGCCCGCTCCTCTGGTGACAGCCCCTTCCCTGGTGATCACACTTCATCTCATGGCTGTAAATACCATCTGTGAGTGACGATGTTTGTCTCACACTCACCCTCCGTGTGGCAGCTCAAATGTTTACTGGCTATCCAAAGTGTAAAACTGCAAAACCCAAGCTCCGAGCCCTGCTGTTCCCAGAGTCTCCTGCCCTGGGTATGGCAGCTGTGCACATCAGGGGCCTCGAGTCACCCAAGTTCTGTTTCCCTCAACCCCACAGCAAATCCTGCCAACTGTGCCTTCAGCATAGGTAGGCAGAATCTGAACGCATTTGCCAGGTCTCCTGTCACTGTCCTGATGGAGGCCACCAAGTTGCACCTGTGTCGCTGAGTTAATTTCCTGACTGCACTGGCCTGGTACTTAGCTGCCCATCATCCTCGGTCTTTTCTCAGCACAGCAGCCAGAGAGCCCTGCACTTACCTCCCTCCTGCAGTGACCACCTCCTCCAGGCTGAACCACAGCCATCCCTGAGGCCGGCCAGGCTGCTCTTGCAGGCTCTCCCATGACTAGCCTGATCCCGTCTCCTGTTTCCTTTCCTGGCCCCTCCAGCCTCCTTGTTCTTTAAAAAAATTTTTTTTTTGGTACTGGGAATTGAAACCAGGGGCATTCTACCTCTGAGCTATACCCACAAGCCCTTTTTATTATTATTTTTTTTTTTTTTTTTTGCGGTACCGGGGATGAAAGCAGGGGCATTCTACCTCTCCGCTACACCCCCGGCCCTATTTTTTATACTTTTATTTTGAAACCGGGTCTCACGAAGTTGCAGAGGGCCTCACTAAGGAGAGAGAGAGAGAGAGAGAGAGAGAGAGATCGCTGAGGCTGGCCGCGAACCCGGATCCTCCGGTCTCCGCCTCCCAAAGTACTGGGATTACAAGCGTGCGCCACCACGCCCAGCGCCCTTTTTATTATTTTTTTAAATTTCAAAACTGTGTCTCGCTAGGTTGCTGAGAGTCTTGCTAAGTTGCTGAGGCTGGACTCAATCCTGCGATCCTCCTGTCTCAGCCTCTCAAGTACTGGGATTACAGGCGTGCACCACCATGCCTGACTCTCCTTGTTCCTTTATTTATTTGTATATTTATTTTGCAGTACTGGGAGTGGAACCCAGGGGCCTGCTACCTCTGGGCAATACCCCCAGCCCTATTTTTTTACTTGGAAACAGGGTCTTACCAAATTGCTAAGAGCCTCACTAAGTTGTTGAGGCTGACTTTGAACCTGCGGTCCTCCTGTCTCAGCCTCCCACATACTGGGATTATAGGCGTGAGCCACCACGCCCAGCCTTCCTTGTTCTGTAAAAGGCCAGGAACCTTCTCTTCCACGGGATGCTTGTGCTGGACGTTATCTACGTGGCTTTGTCACCTTTGCAGGAAGACCTTACAGTGACCATGCTATTTAAAACTGACCCCCACACACGCCCACCTCTCCTTCCTCCCTCATTTCTACCACAGCATTTACCTCCTTCCAACACTGTGGTTTACTTATCTGCTCTTTTCCCTCTCCTTACGCCCCCCCCCCCCCGCACTGGAACTTGCTTGGAGGGAGGGGGCTTTGTGTGGTCGCTGAAATATCCTCAAGCTCCTAGAACGTTGCCTCTGACAGAGGAAGCGCCCGGGCAGCAGGAGTGAACAAATTGGGGGGGGTCAATAGATGCTGCGCATAAAGTGAGCAGCACCCACCATGTGAATAGATACTGGCTGCTGGCCTTCTACCGTGTGCTTCTGTTGCCCTGCTCTCCCACCTGCTCTATCGTATTGCCGCCCTGAGCCGGGGCAGCGACCGAGATCTGCAGAGAGCTCCCTTCACGCAGGAAGCAGCGATCCGGGAGGCCTTTTCCCTACTGGGAGGCCCAGCTCGGTTTTCTGTTCATATTTCTAGAGGACACTGTTATTCAAAAGCCCAAATGGCTGGGGTGTGGCTCAGAGGTAGAATGCCCCTGGGTTCAATCCTTAGTACCACAAAAAAAAAAAAAAATTCAGCTGCTTATTACTGGCCTTTTGCTTTGGGGCAGTGCTATTTTAAAAGATTTATCAAGCTATGCATGGTGGCTCACGCCTGTAATCCCAGTTCTTGGGAGGCTGAGAAAGGAGGATTACAGGTTTGAGGCCAGCCTCAGCAATTTAGTGAGACCCTGTTTCAATTTTTTTTATGGCAGTACTGGGGATTGAACCCAGGGGCATTCTACCTCCGAACTACACCCCCAGCCCTATTTTTTTATTCTTTATTTTGAAACAGGGTCTCACTAAGTCGCGGGGGGCCTCACTAAGTAGCTGAGGCAGGCCGCGAACCCACATCCTCCAGTCTCAGCCTCCCAAGTATTGGGATTACAAGCGTGCTCCACCATGCCCAGCTTAGATTATATCTTCTAAAAACCATCATGTTCAGATAAGATACTTGTCTTGTATGAGTCTGTGGTAAATCTATTGTGATCTAAAACTAGCGAAGGATTGAAATGTTCCACGCAAGACCCTGATTCCTTTCTGCATTTCTTTCCCAAATGAAAGTCGATGTGACTGTGGGAAAGCGAGTCTGGATCCTTTTTCAAAGCTGGAGTGCACCATTTATAGTAGGAACCTGATTGTTCCAGAACAGTGTTGTAAACATCCAGATAGATTAGACGTTTGGATTATATAACAGCTTTGACTCGTTGCCAGCTGTTAATATGCGTAGCTATGGAGACGTCTGTCCTCTGTTCTTTAAAGGCCTGAGTCACTTGAGGACACTAGCTCCTGCTGCATTATGGATGAGAGGCCTGCAGCTTCCCGGAGCCACAGGTTCCCTTGATGTGTTCATGGCTCCTGAGTGGGGCAGTGTGCATTTCTGGGACCACAAGTGGAATCTAAGCTGTAAAATATTGTCAGATATACTCGGCATTTGAAAACCTTTATTACTTACTATGTTGTAAGGTGTAGGTCACTTCAAGTTGTTACTTGAGCGAAGTTTTTGTTCAGAGAGCTCACCTTTTAAGAACAATCCTGCGTTGAGAAAGATAGTATTTTAATTTGAAAATATTAAATTCTCATGTCTCTGTTAAGAGCCAGATGGCTCCATTTTTTGGCCAATATGACTATTCAGTGAAACCCTGTACATTTCAGTGTGAAGTATTGTGTTTATAGAATCCCAAGGATTGTGCTTGTCCTAACCCTTGCTTTTCATAAACTTTATGGGCCATAATCATGATCTCAGTATTTTTATTGTCTAGAGTAAGCTGTTTTAAAAATAACTTTTGTTTTTAAAAATAACAGGTTTCAAGCTGGGCGTGGCGGCGCACACTTGTAATCCCAGTACTTTGGGAGGCAGAGACCAGAGGATCCGGGTTCGTGGCCAGCCTCAGCTCTCTCTCTCTCTCTCTCTCCCTATCTCTCTCTCTCTCTCTCTCTCTCTCTCTCTCTACTTAGTGAGGCCCTCTCTCTCTCTCT
>PVJS01059477.1:0-11507 GCA_004027185.1 Glis glis
TTTTTTTTTTTTTTCCCTGTACCAGAGATTGAACCCAGGGGGTTTCTACCTCCGAGCTACATCCCCGGCCCTATTTTTTATACTTTATTTTGAAACCGGGTCTCATGAAGTTGCGGAGGGCCTCACTAAGTAGCTGAGGCTGGCCGCGAACCCGGATCCTCCAGTCTCCGCCTCCCAAGTACTGGGATTACAAGCATGCGCCACCACACCCAGCTATTCTTTATTTTTGAAACAGGTTCTCACTAAATTACGAAGGGCATCACTAAGTTGCTGAGGCTGGCTGTGAACCTGTGATCCTCCTGTTTCAGACTCCCAGGTACTGGGATTGTAAGCGTGTGCCACCACGCCCGGCTGTTGTTGCTGTTTTTAATTGTAAAATGTACATAGTTATAATATAATACAATATTTGCCTCTTTTTGCGTGGGTGTTGATCCCCAGGGGAATTCTACCTCTGAGCTATACCTTTTTATTTTTTGTTTTGAAACTGGGTCTTGGGAGACTTTTGCTAAGTTGGTGAGACTGGCCTTAAACTTCAATCCTCCTGTTTTAGCTTCCCAAGTACTGGGATTACAGGTGTGCACTACTGGGCCCAGCTAACATTTGCCTTTTTAACCATTTTTAGATATACTTTTCAGCAGTGTTAAATGTATTGACATTTTTGTGCAGCCTTTACTACCATTCATCTCTGGATGATGATGATGATGATGATGATGATGATGATGATGATGATGATTTTAAGTATTGGGGATTGAACCTAAGGCCTTGAGAATGCTAGGCAAGCTCTCTGCCACTGAACTACATCCCCAGTCCTTTTTTTTCATTTTCAATTTCAGATAGTCTTACTAAGTTGCCCAGGCTGGGCTAAAGCCTGTGATCCTCCTGCCTGAGTAGCTGGGATTACAGCTACTTGGTGCCTGGCCTCTTCAGAACTTTTTCATCTTCTTAAGCAGGAATTCTGTATCTGTTTAACAATGACTCCCTATTATCCCTTTTCCCAGATTTTGGTAAAATCGCTGATCTATTTTATGTTCCCATAAATTTGACTATTCTGGGTACCTCATATAAGTAGAATTTTAATGTTTGTCTGTTTGTGTCTGTTTTATTACACTTAGCATAATATCATAAAGATTCATCCATGTTGTAGCATGTGTTGGAATTTCATTTTCTTTAACACCAAATGATATTCTATTGTATGTATATACCAGATTTTGTTTATCCATCCAGCAGTGGGTGGACATTTTTTTGTTTGTTCATTTGTTTTTGTTTTTGTTTTCCTCCTAGTGCTAGGGACTAAACCCAGGGGCATTCTGCCTCTAAGCTACAACGCCAGCTCTCTTTGATTTTTTATTTTGAAACAGTGTCTTACTAAGTTGCTGAGGTTGGTCTCAAACCTGTAATCCTCCTGTCTCAGCCTTCCCAATACTGGGGCTACCGGCGTGTGCCACCACCACACTTGGCTACCTCAGACTTTTTTTTATTTTTTGGTCTGAAACAGGGTCTCGCTAGGTTGCTGAGAGTCTTGCTATGTTGCTAAAGCTATCCTGGAACCTGGGATCTGTGTCAGCCTCCCAGGTACTGGGATTACAGGCGTGCACTACCATGCCCAGCTAAGACACAATTTCTGAACCATCAATATGAATCTACCAAAATAATCAACAGGTGTTCAAATCTTACTTCTTTGATTTCACTGGCTTTTTTTTTTTTTCTGGTACTGGGGATTGAACCCAGGGGCATTCTACATCCAAGCTACACCCCCAGCCCTATTTTTTAATTCTTTATTTTGAAACAGGGTCTTACTAAGTTGCGGAGAGCCTCACTAAGTAGCTGAGGCTGGCCACGAACCCAGATCCTCCGGTCTCAGCCTCCCAAGTACTGGGATTACAAGCGTGAGCCACCATGCCCGGCATTTCACTGGCTTTTTGATTTTAGACAAGATATCTAATATCTGTGAGCTTTAGTTCCATATTTGTTTTAAAATCCTATCCTAGAATTAAAAAGATTAAGGAAGTTAGCTGGGTGTAGTGGAGTATGCCTATAATCCCAGTGGTTGAGAGACTGAGACAGAAGAATTAGAGGGTCAGCAATTTAGTGAAACCTTCAGTAACTTAGCAAGACCCTGTTTCAAGTTAAAAATGAAAAGGGCTGGGGTGTTGTTGTTTTGTTTTCAGTATTGGGGATTGAACCCAGGGACATTCTACCTCTGAGCTACACCTCGAGCCCTATTTTTTATTCTTTATTTTTGAAACAGGATCTCACTAAGTTGCAGAGGGCCTGACTAAATTGCCGTATCTACCCATGAACCTGCAATCCTCCTGGCTCAGCTCCCCAGGTACTGGGATTATAAGCATGTGCCACCACACCCGACTTGGGGTGTATTTCTGTGATAGAATACCTCTGGGTTTATTCCCCAGTGCCAGAAAAAAAAGGTTAAAGGAGTTCATTCGAGCCGGGTATGGTGGCAAACATGCCATCATACCTGGCTGAAAACATTCTTTTAAATGCCCTTGAGAAAGACAAAATTCTTTGAATTAAATTGTGATACTGTCCATTGAAAGATGTATTGTGATGTGAGAGATTTAAAATGTGAATAATGTTTCGTAGCCGTGAAATACATTCTTTATATGAGTTAACTTCTTTTGTGTGTATGTGGTAATGGGGATTAAACCTAGGGACATTCTACTTCTGAGCTGCACCTCCAGCCCTTTACATTTTGTAGTTTGAATCTGGGTCTCGCTAAATTGCTGAGGCTTCCCGAACTGGAAAAAAAAAGGATATTTTCTGCAATAATTGATGGTGCCTGAGGTTTAATAAAATACAGCAGTGCCTATCACAGAACAAAGGACTTCATCAATATGAGCTAATATTAGCCAGTAAATTAAATTTTTTTTTTTTTTGCAGTACTGGGGATTGAACCCAAGGGCATTCTACTTCTGAGCTACACCCCCCAGCCCTATTTTCAATTCTTATTTTGGAAACAGGGTCTTGCTAAGTTGTAGAGGGCCTCATTAAGTAGCTTTGGCTGGCCGCGAACCCGGATCCTTCGGTCTCAGTCTCCTAAGTACGGAGATTACAAGCGTGCGCCACCACGCCCAGCTATAATTAATTATAATAGCCAAAAAGTGGAAGCAAGCAAAAGTCCATCAGCTGATTAGTGGATAAATAAAATGTGGTATATTCATACCATGGGATATTATCATTATTATTATTATATTTGGCGGTACTAGGGAATGAACCCAGGGGCGTTCTACCTGTGGGCTACACCGCCAGCCCTATGTTTTTTTTATTCTTTATTTTGAAACAGGGTCTCACTAAGTTGTAGAGGGCCTCGCTAAGTAGCTGAGGCTGGCTGTGAACCTGGATCCTCCGGTCTCAGCCACCCAAGTACTGGGATTACAAGCATGTGCCACCATGCCTGGCTTGTTTATTAAAAATAATGAAGTACTCATAAGTTTCAAAGTTGGATAAACTTTGAAAACATGCAAGGAAACAGACACAAAAGACCACACATTGCATGATTATTTTTTTTTTTTTCTCCTGGTACTGGGGACGGAATGCAGGGGCATTCTACCTCTGAACTATACCCCCAGCCCTATTTTATTATTTTATTTTGAAACAGAGTCTCACTAAGTTGCTGAGGCTGGCCGTGAACCTGCGATCCTCCTGTCTCAGCCTTCCAAGTACTGGGATTACAAGCATGTGCCACCAGACCAGGCTGTATGATTTTATTCATATGAAATATTGATAAAGTCAAATCTATACAAGAAAAGAAGTAAATTTTTGGTTGTTTAGGGATGGGGCAGGGTGGTATAGGATTGGAGAGTGTCTGATGGTTACAGGGTTTCTTTTAGAGGTGATAAAATGATCAGAAATTAGATTGTGTTGTCTATTACACAACTCTGTAAATATACTAACATTATGAAATGCTCTTTTTCCCCCTTCCCTTGCACTCCCCCTGCCCCTGTGCTGTGGATTGATCCCAGGACCTTGCAACATGCTAGGCCAGTGCTCTACCACTGAGCTATATCCCCAACCCAATGAGGTTGTGTACTTTAAGTGATGTGAATTATCTCTAAGTAAAGGTGTTTCTTCTCTACGGTCTATACTAGCTCCAAAGTAATTGTAGTCCTGTCTCTGTTTTAGAAATTTTGATATATACTACCTTACTCCCATTTGTCTCCAGTTTTTCTTTTTTTTTTATTGGTACTAGGGGTTGAACTCTGGGGCATTCTACCTATTTTTTTTTAATTTAATTTAATTTAATTTAATTTTATTTTATCTTATTTTTTGTGGTACCGGGGATTGAACTCAGGGGCATTGAACCCGGGCCATACTCCCAGCCCTATTTTTATTCTTTATTTTGAAACAGGGTCTCACTAAGTTGTAGAGGGCCTCACTAAGTAGCTGAGGCTGGCTGCGAACCCGGATCCTCCGGTCTCAGCCTCCCAAGTACTAAGATTACAAGCATCTACCATCATGCCCAGCTTGGCTTATTCTTTATTTTGAAACAGTCTCAGTAAGTTGCAGAGGGCCTCACTAAGTAGCTGAGGCTGGCCGCAAACCTGCGATCTTCCTGTCTCAAGCTCCCTAGTACTGAGATTACAAGCATGCGCCACCACACCTGGCTCCAGGTCCCCCCCTTTCTTTTTTTGCGGTACTGGGGGTGGAACCCAGGGGCATTCTACCTCTGAGCTTCACCCCCAGCCCTATTTTTTTAATTCTTTATTTTGAAACAGGGTCTTACTAAGTTGCGGAGGGCCTCACTATGTAGCTGAGGCTCTCACTAAGTAGCTGAGGCTGGCCACGAACCCGGATCCTCCTGTCTCACCCTCCCAAGTACTGGGATTAAGTGTGTGCCACCACGCCCGGCTCCCTTTTTAATTTTTTATTTTGAAACAGATCTTGCTGAGTTGCTGCAGATCTCTCTCCATTGCTAAGGCTGGCTTCAAGCCTAGAATGCTCCTGTCCCAGCCTCTCAAGTACTGGGATTACAGGCATGTGCTACCATGCCCTGCTGTTACTTTTTTTTTTTTTTTTTTTTTTTTTTTGGTGGTACTAGGGATTGTACCCATAGACATTCTACCTCTGAGGTACACCCCTGCTGGATTTTTTTTTTGTTTTGAAATAGGGTCTCATTAGGTTGCTAAGAGTTACGCTGGTCTTGAACCTGCGATCCTCCTGTCTCAGCCTCTCAAGTACTGGGAATACAGGCGTGCATCACCACGCCCGGCTGCTAGTTACTCTTATATTCATCCCAGCCACATTCTTTTGGTTCTACATTTTTGTTAATAAAGATTAGGAATGGTAGGACTATGGGTACAATGCAATGGCTATGACTTGGGTATACAATAATAGGATGGCGTTCTTGGATGCATGTGGATACTCACTGGTAGCATTCAGGCTTGAGAAAGGAGTGAAAAACCTAAGAAAGAAGGCAGTTGAAGAACAAGGAAGAAAAAGTAGCCCACTAAAAGTTGGTAGATCACACAAAAGCTGCTTGTAAGACAGTTACTTATCTCTGTACTGGTGGATAGTAAAGTGTCCTCTTGAAGATTTCTCTTTCAAGAAAGTGGGGAAGAAATGGGGGTGTAGCTCAGTTCTAGAGTGTGTCCAGCATGCATGAGGCCCTGGGTTTAACCCCTAGCACCATGTTAAAAAAAAAAGAATAAGCAAGATAAGTTCACACACCCTCATATCACTTTTTTTTTTTTTTTTTGGTGGTGGTTTTACTGGAGATTGAACCCAGTAGAATTCTGCCTCCAAGCTACATCCCTGGCCCTGTTAATTTTTTATTTTGAAATAGGGTCTTGCTAGGTTGCTGGAGTCTTGCTAAGTTCCTGAGGTTGCCCTCAAACCTGCAATCCTCCTGTCTCAGCTCCTAAGTACTAGAGTTATGGGCATGTGCCACAGCACCTAGTGTCACTTATTTATTTTATTTATTTGGTACTGGGGGTTGAACCCAGGAGCATTCCACCTCCAAGCTACACCCCCAGTCTTTTTATTTTGAAACAGGGTCTTGCTAAATTGCTGAGGCTGGCCTCGAACCTGCAATCTTCCTCCTCAGCCTCTCAAGTACTAAGATTATACGCTGAGCCACTATGCCTGGCTCTCATATCTCCTCCCCTTCCCTCCCCTCCCCTCTCCTCCTCTGCATTCTACCTCTGCATTCTAGAATGCATTGATATTGCATTCTACCTCTGAGCTATACCCCCAGCTCAATTTTATTTTTTATTTGGAAACATGGTCTCACTAAGTTGAGAAGGGCTTCACTAAGTTGCTGAGGCTGGCCACTGACCATCAATCTTCCTGTCTCAGCCTCCCAGGTACTGGGATTGCAAGCTTAGCTTCATAACACTCTTCTAAACTATAAAGATTCTGACATATCTTCAGTTTTAATTATTCATTCTTGTTGAAAATATTGAGCCTTTGTTTTTGTGGTACTAGGAATTAAACTCAGACATTCTACCTCTGAGGTACACCTCCAGCCCTTTTTATTTTTTGTTTTGAAATAGGGTCTCTATGTTCTTGAGAGTTTCTTTAAGCTACTAAGGCTGTCCTCAAACCTGCGATCCTCCTGTCTCAGCTTTCCAAGTACTGGGATTAGAGCTGTGGGCCACAATGCCTGGTGCATTTTAAAGTTATAGAATGTGGTGATTTACTTGAGTTATTAAAGTTAATGGCAGCAGTTATTTGTATCTTTGCAAATTGAATTCAATGAATGGTAAATAGTAAGAAGTGAATTTTGTGGTTTCTCTAATTACAAAGAGATGTTTACTGTACATAAGCCCTATGTTACTCTTATTTGACCTTTGTTGTATTTGAAAGAGATATTGTTTATCCCTATAACAGGTTTGCTATAATATTTTTTTATTATTTATTTTTATTTTTTGTCATACTAGGGATTGAACCCAGAGGCATTCTACCTTTCAGCTACACCCCCGGCCTGATTTTATTTCTTATTTGGAAACAGGGTCTTGCTAGGTTGATGAGAGTCTCACTACTTGCTGAGGCTGTCCTCCAATTTGCAATCCTCCTGTCTCTGCCTCTCAAGTACTGGGAATACAGTCCTGTGCCACCACACCCGGCTGTACATATTTCAGTGTGAGGCCCTTTGTGGTATTGATGATTGAACCCAGGAGTGTTCTACCTCCGAGCTATATATCCTCAGCCTTATTTTGGTTTTTGTTTGTTTGTTTGTTTGCTTTTTTGAAACAGGTTTTTTTTTTTTCTTTTTTTGGCGGTTCCGGGGATTGAACCCAGGGGCATTCTACCTCTGGGCTACACCCCCAGCCCTGTTTTTTATTTATTTTGAAACAGTCTCACTAAGTTGTGGAGGGCCTCACTAAGTAGTTGAGACTGGCCGTGAACCCAGATCCTCTGGTCTCAGCCTCCCACGTACTGGGATTACAAGCATGTGCCACCGTGCCTGGCTTGAAACAGGGATTTTTAAAAGTTCCCCTAAGCTGCTGGAGATGGTCTTGAACCTGTGGTCCTCTGACTCAGCCTCCCAAGTACTGGGATTACTGTTGTCCACCACCAAGTCTGGCTAAGAGGCACTTTTTTGTGTGTGTGTGTGTGTGTGTGGTACTGGGGATTGAACTCAGGGGTGTTCTACCTACGAGCTACGCCCCCAGCCCGATTTTATTTTTCATTTTGAAACAGGGTCTCGGTCTCGCTAAGTTGTTGAAGCTGGTCTCGAACCTGTGATCCTCCTGTCTCAGCCTCCCAAGTACTGGGATTATAAGCGTGTGTCACCACTCCTGGCTAAGACACTTAGATACTGGGGATACTCTAGTAAGTCGATGGATACAGTGCCTGTTAGGAAAGACCAGACAAATAAAGCTGAGATTGTTGAAGTGTGGTCCTATGTAATTTCCTATGTTATAGGAGTGTACAGGGTGTTGTGGGAACAGCTTAGGAGGACATGAAATGGAAACTGCCACTTGAAGGATAAGGAGGAGTTTGCCAGAAGAAGAGGTTGTATAGAGGTATGTTACTGAGTTAAAAAAAAAATTAACATGGAAGCCCAGAGGCAAAAAATAAATTTGAACATGATTCTTGGAGTTGAGTATGAGGTAGAGGAGAAAATTGAGGTTTGAGGGGTAGGATAAGGCCACGTCAAGAGTGTGAACTTAATCCAGGCATGGTGGTATAGACCTCTAATCCCAGCATCTCAGGAGGCTTAACCGGGAGGATTGCAAACTGGAGATCAGTCTCAGAAATTTAGGGGAGACCCTGTCTCAAAAAAAGGGGTATGTGGGGATATAGCCCAGTTAGTAGAGTACCCCTGGGTTCAGTCTCCAATAGTGCCCCCAAAAAGTGTGGATTTAATAAAAGAAATGAGAGGTCATTAAGAGGCCTAAAGCTGATTAAAGGGTACTCTTTGGTTTCAATGTGGGAAATGGATTGGAGGGAACAAATGAAAGGCAGTAAAGTCAGGAGAGTATATAAAGACTGATAGTGATAGTGAAGACTGATAGTCTCCTTTCATGAGATGGTGGACAGTAAAAAGTGGTAAGTATCATGGAAAGTAGTAAGATTGTTTTAAGAATAAAAAAGTTATCAGCTGGGCATGGTGGCACACACCTGTAATCACAATACTTGGGAGGCTGAGGCAGGAGGATTGCAGGTTTGAGGCCATTGTGTGGTAACTTAGCAAGACCCTGATTCAAATACTAAAAAATAAAATAGGGAGCTGGGCATGGTGGAGCACGCCTGTAATCCCAGTACTTGGGAGGCTGAGACAGGAGGATTGCAATTTGGAGGCGAGCCTCAGCAAGTAGTGAGACTCATCAACCTAGCGAGACCCTGTTTCAAAATTAAAATAACATAGGGCTGGTGGTGTAACTCGGAGCTAGAATGCTCCTGGGTTCAATCCCCAGTACCAAAAATAAATAAAATAGTCTGGGGTGTAGCTCAGAGGTAGAACGCCTCTGGGTTCAATCCCAGTACCAATAAATAGATCGACTGATCGATCACAACTGAGTGAAGAAGTATAAGGTATCCATTAGTTTTAGCTGTTTTGAATCCATTGGTAACTTAAAGTGCTTTTTCATATTAAATAAGAGTGAGTGAGTGAGTGAGTGGGGGTTGAGGAAGTAGAGATTTGTAGTATAGACAAATCAGGAAGTCACAAGGAAAAGAGAGAAGAAGCTACTTAGCCTCTTACCATAAATATTTTAGATTTGAGGCGTGATGGCGCACGCTTATAATCCCAGTACTTGGGAGGCTGAGACAGGAGAATCGCAGCTTCGCGGCGAGCCTCAGATACTTTAGTGAGGCTCTGTGTAACTTAGTGAGACCCTGTTTCAAAATGAAGAATAAAAAATAGGACTGGAAGTGTATCTCGGAGGTAGAATGCCCCTGGGTTCAATCCCCAGTACTGCAAAAAAAAAAAATTAGATTTGGAGCACATATTGAAGAATTAATTTTTGGAAAGTACGTAGAACACTACTTGGCACATACTAATTAGCCTATTATATGTTAACTGATTTGGGTTCAAGTGGTCACTATTCTGTGTGTCAGAAATAATGTAATAATTTCAACAACCACAGTTCTCCAGATGTTGATGAGTAAGAGTTGATGATAGCTGGGCATGGTGGTGGCGCACACCTGTAATACCAGTATTTGGGAGGCTAAGATGGGATCACTGGTTCAAGGACAGCCTCAGCACAATAGCGAGACTCAGCAACCTAGCGAGACCCTGTTGGGCTGAGAGTGTAGCTCCAGAGGTAGAATGCTGGATTCAATCCCCAGCAAAACACACACACACACACACACACACACACACACACACACAATTAGGGATCCTGTTCAACTTACTGAATATTTTGTCTTCTATACCATTCCCCTCACCTTGGCTGAATGATATAATAAAAACATTACGGTATTACCCTGAAGGCTAATCTTAGAATTTCCTTTTCTTGTACTTCTATTTAAACTTTGTATGTTTTATTTCTTTTACTTAAAAACTCAAGTGTGCTTTATATTCTAGGTCCGGTTTATCACTAAAATATGGCATCCTAATATTAGTTCCGTCACAGGGGCTATTTGTTTGGATATCCTGAAAGACCAATGGTAAGAGATTTTGAATTCACTTTCTTCTCTCATAGGAATACCAAGACTATGAGGATGTTAAATGTGTATCATAAACTTATATTTATTTTATTTTGTTTGGGTAGTAATTTTATAATGTCTCTTAAGTACATATTTGAAAATGTGTTATAATTGAAATTAAAGACACTAGTCAGTCATGCTAGTTTTATATTTGAAAAAGTTTAATTTGTCTTTGTTAAATTTGATTCTTTGTTATATGAGGAAGATATTTGTAAGAGACTAAAAAAGTAAAAAATGAGTATTGAAATAGTCATCTCCTCCTCAGATGGATGTAAGCGACCACATTGTTAGGAGTTGTGTTGACTGAGCATAGTTAAGGTTCTCAGATTCCAAGGATACCTTTGTAGTTGATACGTTCATCTACACAGGACTTCCTTCACTTGGTGTTTCAGTCATCATTCTCACTGCTGTGACCCCAAATACTTGACGGCCACAGTATTTGCTCACAGTTCTGGAAGTTTCAGTGCATTTTAGGCCTGGTGAAGTCTGTGGAGTTCAAGGAATGGCAGCAGGAAGCTGAGAGAGCAAGAGTGGAGAGACTGCTCTCACATGGAGGCCAGAAGCAAAGAGAGCTAGAGAAAGGGGAAGAGGGAGATAGCATATGTAGTCCCCAAGGCCACACCCTCAGGGACTCCTCCTTAGCAACTAAGTCCTACATCCAACATGGCTGCTTTATCTATTACATGAAGTCTAGGGTACTTTTTTTTTTCGGTGGTAGTACAATGCCCCTGGGAATTGAACCCAGGGGCATTGTACCTCTGAGCTACACCCCCAGCCCTATTTTATTTTTTATTTCGAAACAGGGTATTGCTAAGTTGCTGACAGCCTAAGTTGCTGAGACTGGCTTCAAACCTTCGATCTTTCTGTCTCAGCCTCCTAAGTACTGGGATTACAGGCATGTGCCACTACGCCTTGCTTAGGGGACATTCTAAACCCAAACTATAACACTTGGTTTGTGTAATTTGATCTTAGCACTATAATGTGGGGTTTTTTTTTTTGTTTTTTGTTTTTTGTGGTACTGGGAATTGAACTCAGAGGCATTCTACCTCTGAGCTACATCCCCAGACCGATTTTATTTCTTATTTGGAAACAGGGTCTCACTAGGTTGCTGAGAGCCTCACAAAATTGCTGAGGCTGTCCTTGAACCTGTGATCCTCCAGTCTCAGCCTCCCAAGTACTAGGATTACAAGTGTGCGCCACCACGTCCGCCTTAGCAGAATAATGTTTTTTGTTTTTTGTTTTTTGTTTTTTGCGGTACCGGGGATTGAACGCAAGGGCGTTCTACCTCCGCGCTACGCCCCCGGCCCTATTTTTTATACTTTATTTTTGAAACCGGGTCTCACGAAGTTGCGGAGGGCCTCACTAAGGAGGGAGGGAGGGAGGGAGGGAGGGAG
>PVJS01059478.1:0-11507 GCA_004027185.1 Glis glis
ATGATGTTGGTATATTTTCACATGTACATATTATTTATGATAGTAATTCCATTAATTCCCTTCTTTCTTGCCCTCCCCCTTCCCTTGTACCACTTCCCTTGTTCTGCTGAGGGTTCTCCATTATCAACCAGAGTCCCTTGTGTGACCCTACTACTCCTTAGGTTGCGCATATTAATGAAAACATATGTCCCTTCTTTTTCTGTGATTGACTGATCTCGCTTAACATAATGTTCTCCAGGTCCTTCCACTTTCTTGCAAATGATGTTATTTTGTTCTTCTTTATTGCTGAGTAGAATTCCATTGTGTATATTTCCCACAATTTTGTAATCCACTCATCTGTTGATGGACACCTAGGTTGGTTCCATGATTTGGCCACTGTGAATTGTGCTGCTATGAACATGGGTATGCATATATTACTGTAGTTTTCTGGTTTCAATCCCTTTGGTTTGATACCCAGTAGTGGTATAGCCGGGTCATATGGCGGGTCCATTCCCAGTTTTCTGAGGAATCTCCACACTGATCTCCATATTGGTTGAACTAGCTTGCAATCCCACCAACAGTGTAGAAGAGACCCAGTTTCCCCACATCCTCGCCAACATTTGTTGTTGTTTGACTTCTTAATGATTGCCATTCTTATTGGGGTCAGATGAAATCTTAGTTAGACCAGAGTCTGTGAAATTATTAGAAGAAGGCATAGGTTCAACACTCCAACATATAGGCACAGGTAGAAACTTTCTCAACAAGACCTCGAAAGCACAGGATATTAAAACAAGAATTAATAAGTGGGATAGCATTAAACTACAAAGCTTCTGCTCATCTAAGGAAACCATCAAGAGCCTAAAGAGAAAGCCTACAGAATGGGAGAAGATATTTGCAAGCTATCCCTCTGACAGAGGTCTAATATCTAGGATATACAAAGAACTTAAAAGGCTCTACACTAAGAAAACAAATAATCTGATCAAGAAGTGGGCAGCTGAAATGAATAGACACTTCACGAAAGAAGAGATAAAATGGCCAATAGATACATGAAAAAATGTTCAACATCATTAGCAATCAGGGAGATGCAAACCTCTGAAGGTTCTGAAGGGTCGCTGAAATGAATTGACAGTAGACAGATTAACCAGGGGAAAAGTATACAAATTTATTTAACGTGCACACGGGAAATCACAGCAGAGTGGTCATACCATGACCTAGTGATATTTAGATGCTTATGTACCTTCTTATGTGAGGGAATGTAGGTAATTTTGAGGGGTAATTATTTGTAGGGGGAACGAATGGGCCAAGAGGATGGACAGTAGTTCGTAAATGATTCTCTTTGGAAGAATGAATGGACCCAGGAGATGAACAATAGTCGGTGACAAAGTCCAGCCAGGTGTAGCGACATTCCTTGGTTTCCCTTCCTGGGACATGGGTTTGGTTAAGGAAACTGCAGGGAGAGGACCCTAAGCAATCGTCTCTCTCTTTGGCAGGTCTTTAGGCAGATAGGGGATATCAGCATAAAGGCTGGTCTCCAAGGGCCTTTAATTTAAAATAATCAGCATAACAGAGTGTCGCGCTTTAGGGTGAAATTCCCTGTGTTCCTTCAAAATCGAAGTGCTCTCCCTAGGCTCCCCTGGCTGAGTGATGTAGAGAAAAGTCCCAGAACAATATAATTGGTGTTTCTTTCTCTTTTTCAACCGACCCTAGAAATTCTTCACTCGGCACCTGTTCTCAGATGTGTACATTTCCAGGCATGTGTTTCGTGCACAAAGTCTGTTCAGTATCTTGAACAATATACTTCTTCATCTCACTGAAGTCTCCAAAAGAGACCGGCCCCCCAGAGGAGCTTGTATTTCTTTTTGCAACCTAAAGCAAATGTCTTAGGGCTACGCATACCAAACATCTTAGGGATGTGTATGCATGCAGTAGGCAAATACTAAATACTATTGACTAATTAGGGAGCATAAATATGTAAAGGTGGTAAATTAGCAAGAAAAAGCTGCAGCATAGATAATCAAATAACCAAGTTGTCTGGGACAGTAGAATCCACCTCTGAGGCTCTCTGAACAGGAGAGGAAGTATGACTGGGGCATGGGCAGGTCTGCCTTCCAATTAGGCTTCAATCAGAGTAATATTGCAATTAGATCAGGTATCATCACAGTTAGCTTCTATTCTCAGAACAGACTCCTGGGACATGTAAGTTGGGTGGTAGACGTTGTCCCAGGGATCCATTCTCTGCGAGCCACTGCCGAGCGGATACCTCACATGTAGCTAATTGAACATTAACCACCACTGTCGACCTGGTTGGGTCGCTACAGTTTGTACCAATGACAAATTCGAGCTCAGGAATTTGGACGGCCAAGGAACAGAACACAGCTCAGGAAATTACAGGTTTCAAATTTCAGAAAAATTGGCAAATTTAGACCACTCGAGTATCTCTTTGCCATCAGGGGAGACAGTCTTGGCCTCCAAGTTCTGGCTGACAAGGGCTTGCTACAGAGACAGGCACGGAAGGAAGGGAATAAAAAATAATGTTCTCAATTATCTTGCCAGATATAGAGACGTTTAAAAAATCTACCCGCCCTGCCTCGACAATCCTCTCTAAGTAGCTCAATTTTCTGTGTTTTAATGGGCTGACAGGCTGGGGCGGTGTTTCTGTCTGGGGATGTCTGGGGGGCTTGGCAGGGGGAGGCAGTGTGACAGAACCAAGCCACAAATTCTGGCTCTCGGACCCCTCCGACTCGCAGATTTTTGCTTCATCTTCTGCCTTCCCTCCTTCTCTGCACCAGGAGAGACAGCTGTAGAGCACAGAGATTTTTGGCAAAGAGCCTGGGCTGGAATCCTGCCTGGCTCTGCCACCAGCTAGTTGGGTGATCCTAGCTGCCTGAGGTCCAGTTTCTCCATCTATAAAATGGGCATGATAATACTGCCTGAATCATTTCAGGAGGCTGTTGGAAACAGGTGGTGTCTATATGACTGCACTGAGCTCTGAAGGGCTGAAGGAGTGTTGGGTGTTGCCCACAATCCCTTAGGACCGGCCCTAGTAGCCCCTGATGGATGTGGTTCTGGTCTGCAGATGGCGCTGTGGCGCAGCAAACACTGCCAGTGGTAAATGGGGGCAGCTACAACTAGTTCCAAGGGTTTTGGTAGGTCCACAGCCTGGATTTCCTCTACCAGTATATCCTGGGTGTGTGACCCTCAAAAAAGGTCCCCAGCGGTCACATTTGGTACCAGAGACCCTCTATTTCTCCTTTTCTGCCTTCAGTAGATGGAGCGGAGGGCCCTCCCCTGCCCAGGCCTCTCCAGCCTGGCCATACCCATCTGTGGACAGGTTGGGCCCACCTCTCCAAAGTAAGCCACCCCATTCGGCCTGTGGGAACTGCCACAGCAGGCAGCATGTCTGCAGCCCATTTAGTCCCTGGGGAGCATCTTAGCATTTGGATGAGTCCCCTGGCTCCCGTCTACCTGGGAGGATCCTGGCCACTGGCTGCACTTTGGGAAACACCCTAATTCTGACTTGGTTTCTCAACTATGATGAAGATAGGTCATCTGAGAAAAACTCTAAGCTAATTCTAAGCAAGAGAAGTCTCCAAGCCCCCTGTGCAGGGCTTGGAAGACAAAGGCTGACACTGACGACCTTTACCACCCTATGGCCCAGGAAAAAGATGTGGGCATTGGAATCTGAGCTCCACCCATCAGCATTTGTGCGACCAGGGGCTTCTTAAGGAATGCTTGAAGGCTTCCTCCCTGCCAAGGTAATGGTGAGGATGACACCTGCCCCCTAGGGCGGGAAGTGAAGGTTTCATGAGAGGAGGCATGCACAGGTATGCACATGCGGGGCGAGGCATGCACAGGCTCGGTGTGGGGCCTGGCACAGGTGATCCTCAAGTGCAGATGCGTATCAGCTGAGGAGCAGGTGTAGTGGGTTGGGAGGTGTCAGACTAGGAAGGAGTCAAAGAGGCTAGTGAGCGGTGTGTGTGAGGGAAGAGACGATGGATTCCAGGGAGGGGGGTTTCTTGGGGACCCTCCAAAGCTGCTGGGGGAACCCACACTTACTCTTCTGGCTCCCTGGGGCAGCCACACTGGCAGGGGTCCAGGTACTGGGCAGTGAGCTGACTATTTGGCCAGATGTTTCTGAAATAAAAATGGATGGTGCCAGATGCTTTGGGGGTCAGGCCTCCTTGACTCACAGCTGGTAGTGGAGACCACCGCCGTCCCCGTCAGCAAGTTTCCAGCCCACAAACAGCAAAGCCAGTAAGTGTGGGCTCCATCTCTAGGAAGCTGATGCTGAGGCCCGAGGGCCAAAACCTGCACTGAGCAGATCATGAGGGAGCCAGGACTGTCACCCGCTCCTGGTCAGTGATCCTGCGGCCGAGGCACTGTCTCCTCCCTGACCCAGGAAGACTGCTTCCTACCAGGACTACAGTACTTGTCATACAGCATCGTTAGAAATGCAGGTTCTGAGGCTAGGCTGCCTGGGTTCACAGCCAGCTCCCACAAGCATTAGTCGTGTGGCTTGGGCCAGCTACTTAGCCCCGCTGTGCCTCAGGTGGCTGACTGCACAATGGAGTAGAGAGGGCTTACTGTGGGAATGCTTCTAAGGAGCTTGCAACAGGGCCTAGCATTTAGCAAGCACACCATAAGTGTTTCCTGTGGCCAACTGTGCGCAAGGTCTGGGTCTCAGGGTCCTCTCTGTGTGCCCTACGTGCCCCGACATCTCATCTCTTCCTCTCCTTTTAATTGTTTTATTTTATTTTATTTATTTTCTGTAGTACTGGGGATCGTACCAAGGGCCTGGTACATGCTAGGCAAGTGCTCCAGCACTGAGCTGCATCCCAGCCTTTCTCCCTTTTAAAAATCTCTCTCTCTCTCTCTCTCTCTCTCTCTCTCTCATTTTCCTTTTCCCTTTCTTACCACATTACTCATTCAACAAACATGTATGAAGGGCCTGCCATGTGCCAGGCACTGGGAGGAGGAGGGTGTTGGGGACAGAGATGGAATATACAGCAAACCTGGCACAGGCCCCTCGGGGTCCACGGCTGGCCACAGCAGTTAGTCTCTGCTGCTGTCACCTTCACCATCACCACCGTGCAGCTGGGCTGGAGAAACCCAGGCCCTGAAGACTGAGCCAGGCCCGCCCCCACTGAAGGCAGGGCTGCCACTGCCTCCTCTGGAGAGAGCTGGGGGTTCCCGGGGAGAGGGATCCTCATTTCTTAGAGGAGACCAAGGGGCAGCAGAGGTGCGAGTCTGACTGGGAGTGAATGGGGCTGGTGGCTGACAGTTGTTTCCAGCTTTCCCATTGCTTTGATCAAAAAATACCTGACAAGAACAACTCAGGGGAGGAAAGGTTTATTTGGCTCATGGTTTCAGAGGTTCAGTCCATGGTTGGCTGGCTCCAAGGCAGAAACATCAAGGCAGCTGGGTGTGGCAGAGGATGGCTGCTCATCTCATGGTAGCTGGGAATCAGAGGAAAGGTCCAGGTACAGAGACAGTCCCCAGGGCCACACCCCCAGTGGCCTACCTGTACCAGCCACACCCCACCTGCCTACACTTACCACCTGGTACGTCCATTCAAATTATTAATCCATCAAGGGATTTATCCACTGGTGAGATGAGAGCCCTCATGCAATCATTTCACCTCTGAATGTTTTTGCATTGCCAATACATGAGCTTTCCTGGGGGACATTCTGCTATATCCAGACCATAACAACGGTGTAGTTGTCACATCCAGGTCTCCTTATCCAGTTAGCCCCATCTTGCTAATGACAGAGCCATCACTCACAGAGCACCCCTGGGTCATGCAGGACCAGACATCACAGGCAACAGATGTCATGGGGTGTAGGAAGCTCTGGGGCAGAGTTGGATATGCCTCCCCAATCATGTCACATCCCCCAGAGTCACACAAAAATGTTCTTACACCCCGCAGTGTCCCTGCACCTGGCATATGGCATTCCTCTGCTGGGGATTGAACCCAGGGGCATTCAACCCAGAAGCTACACCCCCAGCCCTTTTTATTTTTCATTTTGAAACAGGGTCTCACTAAGTTGCTGATGGTCTCCCTGAGTTGCTGAGGCTGGCCTCAAACCTGCAATCCTCCCATTTTCCACCTTCCCCTATTTCACACCTTCTCCATTTGACAGTGTCCCCATATGCTTCCAGACTCCGTTCCCAGCCACCTCCTCCAGGAAGCTTTCTATCTTGCTTGAAGATAGAGGGAGGCCCTGCCTCCCCCAAGGCTCTGGCACCTTCTACACACTAACCACCACCGTGGTCACATGGAAAGATCATTGTGTGTTTAGGTGTCTGTTCTCCCCACTGTAGACCGTGAGCTCCTGAGATGAACAGCTGGTCTCAGCTGTATGGTCGAGCACATTGTTGGCTCTCAACAAATAAATGTGTGCCAAGCAGCGATGGCCATTTCAGTCACCACTTACCTCTGCACAAATCTCCACACTGACCAGCGTGCAGACCACGCTCCAAGCCTGGCCTAAAGTCACAGACATGCTTGGAGCGGTGAGAGTTTAGAAGGCTAGCTGGATAGAAGGATCTAGAATAAAAGGCCTTTCTCCTATTGGGGACCAAAGAGTTAAGCTTTTTTTCCCCCTAATGAGTAAGAGAGATGGGTTTGGAACTATCACTACATATACATGGTGAGTTTGAGCTCAGAACTAGCAGAATAGCAGGCGTGGTGGAGCACACCTGTAATCCTAGTACTTAGGAGGCTGAGACAGGAAGATCGCAGGTTCGCAGCCAGCCTCAACAACTTAGCAGGACCTTCCACAACTTAGTGAGACCCTGTTTCCAAATAAAAAATAAAATAGGGCTGGGGGTGTAGCTCAGAGGTAGAATGCCTCTGGGTTCAATCCCCAGCACCACAACAAAACAAAACAAAAAACGAGCAGAGTCTCTTGTTCCCATCTGAAGTGTCCCACAAACCTTAGACTGCCCCCACTGGAGGGGGAAGTGAGATGGGGCTTTCCAGGCAGAAATCCAGGGGGACACCTCAGAGGCCGCAGAGGGGGAAAAGGCAGTTTAATTTCGATTTTGTAATGCAGAGTCATAAAGTGTTCCACTTGTTTGCTTTGAAAATAGAGAACAGAGAACATGAAATGACTTGACAAACGAAGGAAGTCATTAGAAAAAGATCCCTTCAGGGAGCCGGCGTGGTGGCGCACGCTTGTAATCCCAGTACTTGGGAGGCTGAGACTGGAGGATCCGGGTTCGTGGCCAGCCTCAGCTACTTAGTGAGGCCCTCTGCAACCTTAGTGAGACCCTGTTTCAAAAATAAAGAATAAAAAATAGGGCTGGGGTGAAGCCCGGAGGTAGAATGCTCCTGGGTTCAATCCCCGGCACCACCAATAAAAAAGAAAAAGATCCCTTCAGTTCTATGTGATGGCCAGACAGGGAGGAGACAACGGGAGAAAGAGACAGGAAGGGGAGAGGGGAAGGAAGGAGAGCAGCGTGCAGAGACAATGATGAGAGAGACAGACAGACAGACAGACAGACAGAAGAGATGAATGTAGGAACTCGTGCATGCATACTCTCTCTCACATATACACATTTTGATCATATCAAAAGCTTGCTTTTAAAACTCTATGTTTGGTTTTGTTTGTTTGTATTTTGTTTTTGCCTGGGTAAGAGAACAATTTTGAACACATTTCTCTGTTGTTTTCTAATATCTAGAATGAGAAGTTGCCTGTGAGAAGTCCGATGCCTTTGTTTTTTTGTTTTTTGTTTTTTTCCTCTGGAAACTTTCAGAGTCTTCTTTTATCTTCAAATACATCACCATGAAGTTACTGTGGGCCTTTCTTCATTCACTGTGTTGGGCTCATGGGCTTTTTTTTTATGCTGTGCGTGGAACCCAGAGTCTCGCAAGCGCTAAGCACATACACTATCATCGAGCTACACTCCAGCCCTCAATGGACTTTTTAACACTGAAAACTAAAGTTGTTTATAATTAAGGTTGTTAATATTTTTCATATTATTTTGTCAATAATGGATTCCCTTCTATTTTCTTCTTTTCTTTTGTTGGGTCTTCTGGGTAGATTTTCTGCTTTTTGTCTTCTTTTTTTTTTTTTTTTGGGTACTGGGGTTTGAACCCAGGGGCATTCAACCTATGAGCTACATCCCAACCCTTTTTATTTTTCATTTGAAAATAGGGGCTCACTAAGTTGCTGAGGGTCTCCCTAAATTGCTAAGGCTGGCTTCAAACCTGCAATCCTCTGTCTTAGCCTCCCAAATACTGGGATTATAAGCATGTGCCACCACACCCTACTTTTTTAAAAAAACTTTGAAACAGGGTTTTGCTAAGTTGCTGAGTGTATCACTAAATTGCCCAGGCTGGCCTTAAATCTGCTATCCTCCTATGACAGCCTCCTAAGTATTAGGATCATAGCAGTGCGCCACCACGCCCAGCTCTTTTTTATTTCTTTCTTATCCTTCATAATTTCATTTTTCCACTTTGAAAGATTCCCTTGATCATATTTTCCAAACCCTTCTATTGATTTTTAAATTTTTTTTTGCTCTGATGTTTTCAATATCCAAGGACTTGTTCCTTTTTTCCTGATTATTCTTTTTTATTTTTATTTTTTGGTACTAAGAATTGAACCCAGGGGCATTCTACCTCTGAGCTACACCTCCAGCCCTTTAATTTTTTTTTATTTTGAAATAGGGTCTCGCTAAGTTGCTAAGGGTCATGCTAAGTTTCAGAGTCTGATCTTGAACCTGTGATCCTCCTGTCTCAGCCTCCCAAGTACTAAGATTATAGGCATACACCACTGTGCCTGGTGTGATTATTCTATTTTCAAAGAGGCTTTATTAAAATTTACATACCATAAATGCCATAAAATTCATCCATTTTAAATGTAAAATTCAGAGATTTTTAGTAAATTTATAGAGGCATTTAACCATCACCACAATCCAATTTGAGTTACTAATTTTTTGGATATAGTCTTTGTTCTGGCTTCATTGTGAAATGTCTTTTTACTTTCTGTTCTTCTGTAGCTATTAATGACCAATTCTTTGACATTTTCTCTCCTCTGAGTTCTTCCCTGTGCTTGTTAGTCTGTTGTTTTTAGTTTCTTTCCGGTTGGAAACATTCCTCAAATTCTTGCTTATTCTTTGCAGTCCATTAGTATTTAAGAGCAACACATTGAAAAGCCAGCTGGACACTGTGTGTGGGGGCGTCATTTGTCAGTTGATGAGCCCCATTGCGGGACTTATAAATCCTGGCCATTTCTTTGGGAATCCCCAAATGTCAGTAGCAGTGAGTTCTTTTCTTTCTTTTTTTAAAAATTTTTCTTTTCTTTTCTTTTTTTTTTTTTTTGTGTGTGGTACTGGGGATGGAACCCAGGGGCATTCTACCTTCGAGCTACACCCCCAGCCCTATTTTTTATTCTTTATTTTGAAACAGTGTCTCACTAAGTTGCGGAGGGCCTCACTAAGAAGCTGAGGCTGGCTGCGAACCTATAATCCTCCTGTCTCAGCCTCCCAAGTACTGGGATTACAAGCGTGCGCCATCACACCCCGGCTACAGTGAGTCTTCTCTCGGGGCCATTCCATTCCTCCAGATGCTATGGGGTACAAAATACAGTTAGATAAGAAGAGTAAGTTCTGATGTTAGCAGTAATTTATTGTGCATTTCAAATTAGCTAGAAGAAAGGATTTATTATTGTTCCCAACCCAAAGAAATGATAAACTTTAAAGGTGCTGGATATGCTAATTGACCTGATTTGACCATTACACATTCTATACATTTATCAAAATATCACATTATACCCCCAAAATAGGCATAATTGTTGTATGTCAACTACAAAATTTAAGTCAGGTGTGGTGGCGCATCACTGTAATTCCAGTACTTGGGAGGCTGAGACAGGGGGATTGCAAGTTCAAGGCCACCTCAGCAATTTAGTGAGACCCTGTTTCAAAATAAAATTTACGGCCCCATCCTGGAGCACCCCCAGTGCTAAGGACATGGGTGGGTGAGCCACGGCACCTCACGGAGCACCCTAGCACTGAGGACGTGGGCAGGTGAGCCATGGCCCCCCTGGAGGACACAGGCAGGTAATGGAGAAAACCTCAGATAGTAAAGAAGGCGGCATAACTGAGGGAGATGGAGGGGAGAAGAGGGAAACGCCCTAATGCACAGGATGTACACACACAAATACATCAAAGTCAACTACTATGCTGAGCATGAGAAGGAGGGAGGGGGGAGGGAATGGGGGTGGGAATTGGGGGAGGGCTAATTGACCGATGCGTGCATGTATACTTCTACCATCCTGAAACCCATCAAGATGTATGATTACAATGCACCAATAAAAATTAAAATAAATAAATAAAATTTTAAAAGGGCTGGGGAGGTAGCTCAGAGGTAGAATGCCTCTGGGTTCAATCCCAATACAAATAAATAAATAAATAAATAAAATTTTAAAGTACTTTGTATAAGGCCTACCACTAAAAAAAAAAAAAAAAAGAATCCACAAATCCACTTTCATTGTTTCCACTTTGGAAGATTCCCTTGATCACATTTTCCTCCTATGTGAGGGGTGTGGGACAGCGTGGACAGTGCGGCTCGGGTTGCTGACATCCTGGGCGTGTGGCGGCAGAGGCCGGGCTACAGCCGTTCAGGAGACAGGCTGCCATTTAATCCTCTTGTTTTCTAGGGCGCCTCTCCTTTCTGATCTTCCGTCCATGTGGGCTTTGGACCCTCACTTTCTCCTCAAAATCAATTTCCTGGTGGGTTGGGGAAAGGTGGTCCCCTGGCTGTACCGGATGGGGTGGGAACTTGGGGTGACCAACTGCTTCTTTTACCAACTTTCAACCAATCGCCCGGCTTTCCGGTCTACAATCCTCCCTAGCGGTCGCGGCGCCCGCGGTCCCCGTCCTTGCCAAGATTCCGCAGCTTGAATTGGCTCGGGTCTCACCAGCACCCCCTGTGTGGGCACATGGCCCTCAGACGCCTCCTGCCCATCCTGCCTCCCCCTGCTTGCCAGCTTCCAAAAATCTGTCGACAGCTTTTATCTTCTGCTGGGTTTCTTTCTAACTCATTCTTTTTGTTCTTGTGGGCTTATCCCATTTTTATTCTTTAACTGGCATTTTAGTGGGGTTTCAGAAAGAAACAATAAATCCATGTGCTTTGTTTACCAAGTTTGAGATATGGGATTAAAGACTTAATTTTTAAAAATTTAAATAAAGCTTTTTTTTCCTTTCTTTTTTTTTTTGTGGTACTGGGGATTGAACCCAGGGGCATTCTACCTCCAAGCTACACCCTCAGCCCTATTTTTTATTCTTTATTTTGTAACAGGGTCTCACTAAGTTGCGGAGAACCTCACTAAGTAGCTGAGGCTGGCCACAAACCTGCGATCCTCCGGTCTCAGCCTCCCAAGTACTAGGATTACAAGCATGCACCACCACACCCGGCTTGAACACTCTTTTTGCGTGTGTATGGTACTGGGGATTGAACCCAGGGGCATTCTACCTCCAAGCTACACCTCCAGCCCTGTTTTTTATTCTTTATTTTGAAACAGGGT
>PVJS01059479.1:0-11506 GCA_004027185.1 Glis glis
AGAGAGAGAGAGACAGAGACAGAGACAGAGACAGAGAGACAGAGAGAGACAGAGAGAGAGAGAGACAGAGAGAGAGAGCTGAGGCTGGCCGCAAACCTGGATCCTCCGGTCTCTGCCTCCCAAAGTACTGGGATTACAAGCGTGCGCCACCATGCCCGGCTCTACAATTTCTTGAGAGATATATTTCATACCCTTACCAGTTTTCTTGTCTTACTTTTATATTTGTTTTTCTTAGTCCTGTTGAGAAAATTATGCATTTTTATAAGTAATTATTAGTAAAAACAAGTGGCAGACTTCCCATGAGACCACCCATAGACAAACATTAATTGGTATTTTTCTACATCCTCATCATACAGCAAGTGATTAATAAATTTGAAAGATAAAAATCTGACTTGAACCCTGGCAATATCTATATGGCTAATTTTTCCTCCCTTGGAAAACAAGCTTTAGTAATGGAAATAAGTACTGAATGTTTTGAACATCAACAACACTGTAAATATTTATTGAGTGTTGATTAGTTGAGAACAAGTGAGGGCAAAATATCTTGGAAGAAATTATGATAAACTTTATTTTAACAGGTCATCAGAATTATTTGTGTTATAATATCTTTCTTTAGTGAGAACGTAAGAATAGAAAAAGAATACCTTTGCACTGGGGGAGGGTTTTAGACATGAGAGGTAGACTAGTTTATCTTCAGTGATTTCTGCCAGACTCAAGGGCTGTCAGAATCCTGCACATGGAGAATTTTGCCATGCTCAGTCACACCTGTTTAACTTCTTTATTCTTATTGCTCTTGTTGGTGTTCAGCCTGGTCAGTTAACACCCCTCTGGCTTGGAAGGGTTTAATTTTTAGTGCTTTTCCAAGACTTGTATATGATGCTGTCTTGACACAGCTCCAGGCCCACAATGCAGGATACTGCAGTAGTGTACTAAGGGATGTCATCCACATTTCTAGTCACCTATTAATATTTTGTCTACATATCTTATACCAAATCTTTGACCTAAAGATATTCATCTTTAGGAAAACAAGCAAGCTGAGTCCATATTCAGTTTAATTTCAAAATCATGCTGACCCAGTGGTATTAAGCCACTTTGTGTGGAGAGGAAGTTTGGGGCAGGTGGTAGAGGCAGCTGTGGTATCCCCCCCACCCCACAAGTGCTGCTTATTTACTATACATGGTGGTACAATGAAGAAGAGAACTTGTGTTGGAGCCTACATCGTTGCCAAAGGCGTGGTGTATGTATGCATGTGTGAGTGTGCGTGTGTGTGTGTGTGTTTGTGGTTTAAACACAACTGCATTCAGTTGATCATATTGGTGGAAAACAATTGTGGTGACGTTGGTAGGAGGTTTGCAGCAAGTTATTCAGTCTGGCAATTGTTGCAAATTAGAACTTTATTTAGGAAAGGCTATCAATTTAAAAGTGGATGGACCCCATTAACTGTGGCTAATTCAAACCTTCTTTGAATGGGGTGCATTTTCTTAGAAGGAGCCATAGAGATAAATGCATCACGTGTGAACCTCGGAACCGAACCGCTGAATGAAGATAGTGGAAAACTGGAGCCATTCATTCCCATTTACAGAATCCAAATGGCTGAAAAGTCATGGGAAGGCAGGAAAGAGACTTGTTGTTTTTTAGAATGCTCCCTGGCATTTGTCTGCCTGCGTCATCCAATGAAGTATCTCATTCTGCTGCCACCCGGAGTCCCATTCACTGGTTTGTTTAACCTCAAAGTGGGAAAGTAACTAACACAAATACATTCATTGTCCATGCTCTAATAGAATTAAGATCCCCAATACACTGCCTGCATTTGAATGAGGTTGGTTACACACTCGCTTTTATGGTCACACCCTTTTCCCTTGATGGTTCTTAAGAATGGCAGAAGCAGGAGACCAGAAATTTTGTAAGCTCATAAATATGAAGCACACTGTGTTTAAATAATGCCAGGGTGGTGATACAAATGGACCAATGCCAGGAAGCTCAAAGTTAAAGCTAACAATCCATCCTTACATCACTATGAATAAGAAGGAAGGAGAAAGGGGCACTGTGTGAGTTATAGTTGTGCTGTCAGCAGACTGGGATGGCTCTGTCGAATGGGCCAGTGTGGCACAGAGCTTTGAATGGCACACTGTTTACCCAAAAGACAGGAAGCAGGTCTATTCTGCTCCAGAAAAGCCAGTTCCATAAATTGGGAAGTTGCATAATACTGTTTCTTTCACACTGAACGTTATCAACTTGAGTGACTGTAAGCATTTAGAGTAAACCTATATCAAATTTCCTGCTAGTCAGCGGCAAAGATGTATAAGGGTGTTTGATATAGAAGCAGCGACTGTGTGACTGTGCACAGGACCAGTGTGGGTTTCCAGCAGCTCTTCTTCCGTCCCTGTGTCTTAGCTGCTGCTGCCTTCTCCCTCTGCCGCCTGCAGCAAGAGCCTGAGCATAGTCTTGGATGAGGGCATGAGGGGCTTTATCATTGGGACTCATTGCTCTGCAGTATAGGGCCATGCTTGGACAGCTCTTTTCCCCTCTGTTTTTCTTTGATATTCTGCAGTTTACCATTTAGTTATCTGGTGATTATCTTAGGGGGTCTGGAGCTTGCTCTGGCTTTTGCCGAAGTGAAACTGGCAGTGTACTTTTGATGGGTAGCACGCACTATTTCTGGTGGTGAAGAAAATATTTGGTTTCTTTTTAGCATTAAGGTGAGAGGAAGATAGACTCCTTTTAATTAACAATGGTTGAAGAAGTGTTTTTCTAAAATACAAGCATTTTTATTTAGTAAATTTTTATTTTTATTTATTCTTTTTTTGTGGTACTGGGGATTAAATCCAGGGATGTTTTGCCTTTGAGATATAGCCCCAGCCCTTTAAAAATCTTTTTTTGGTGCATTATAATTACACTTTATAGTGAAATTCACAATGATAAAGACATACATGCACACAGCATGTAGTATGCCTCCCTCTGGGTCCTACCCTGCTATCCTCCTCTCCCTGTATGCATCAGTGAGGTCAGTAGTGATACCTTTGTATATGGACATAACATCATTTGAACTGTTTCCTTTCTCAAGCTTCTTTTTCTCCCTCCCACCTTTTGTTTCCTATTTTCTCTCTAGCTTCCACATTTTTTTTTTTTTTTGCAGTACCCGGGATTGAACGCAGGGGCGTTCTACCTCCGCGCTATGCCCCCGGCCCTATTTTTTATACTTTATTTTGAAACCGGGTCTCACGAAGTTGCAGAGGGCCTCACTAAGGAGAGAAAGTGCGACGGACCAGCTCAGCCGGGAAACTGAGACCGACGGGACAGGGGTATTGGGATGGTGGGCAAGGAGTTGGCGATGAGTGACAAACAGACACAGACAACTCAAGGAAGTTGTATCTGAGTGCATTTTGCAAAGCTTCAGGCAAGGATTTTATACACAATGATTAAGGAAACAGAATACATCATCAGCTGATCATTGTTTATGCCTACAGTTTATACAATCTTAATAATTTCTTAATGATTTCTAAAAAGTAACAATGCAAAGCAATAAGAGCAAATAAATGTCAGAGCATACGTCTTGTTTGGCATAATGTCGTGGGCATGTCAGAGCATACGTCTTGTTTTGCATAATGCTGTGGGCAGCTGCCAAACATGGTTTTGGCACCTAAACTATCAATAATGGTAATCGAGGTTATGGCTACAGGGCAAGAGTTTAATGTTTAACCTAGTACCTGTTATTGCTTTCTTACTTTAAACTTCTATAATTTTTTTGTTCTAAATTTCTAAATCTCTTTTAAACCATCCCTAAAACCATTTCCATGAAGTTTCCACAAAAGTTCTACCTGTTGTAACCTATCCACAATTGTTCTCAAGCCCCCTTTGCCCTTCTGGGCTAATTCAAGCAAGAGCGAGGGAGCGTTCGGGGCCAAAGTAACATTCCTGGGAAAGACCCGTCTATTTTTCTCATAAGGCACAGTTGATGATTTTGAACAAAACACTGCGCTCACTGAGCCATACCTGTTAAAGATTAAGAGAATACAAGAAGTTTACAGCAAAGAGAGAACAGCCAAGAAAACAGAGGATCTTGCCAGGCCACCTTTTTCTACGGGCATACTTCCTTGAAGCTTTTGCCACGTCGTGCATGTAGGTTCACGCAGACTCCGTAGGAGGCAAGGCCATGGCAAGAAAGAGAGAGAGAGAGACAGGGAGAGAGAGAGAGCAAGAGAGGTGAGGCTGGCCACGAACCTGGATCCTCCGGTCTCTGCCTCCCAAAGTACTGGGATTACAAGCGTGCGCCACCATGCCCGGCTCATTTTTTTTTTAAATTTTGAAACAGGGTCTTGCTAAATTACCGCTCACAGGCCTTGAACCTGCAATAATTCTCCTGTCTTGGCCTCCCAAATATTGGGAATACAGGCATGTGTCATCGTGCCCAGCATAAAATACAACCATTTTTTTTTGAGGTACCAGGGATTGAACCCTGGGGCATTCTACTTCTGGGCTACACCCCCAGCCCCATTTTTTATTCTTTATTTTGAAACAGGGTCTCACTAAGTTGCGGAGGGCCTCACTAAGTAGCTGAGGCTGGCCACAAACCTGGATCCTCTGATCTCAGCTAAAAAATACAACATTTTAAAAAATAATATGATAAAGCCAGGCGTGGTGGCGCACGCTTGTAATCCCAGTACTTGGGAGGCGGAGACCGGAGGATGAGGGTTCGTGGCCAGCCTCAGCTACTTAGTGAGGCCCTCCGCAACTTCATGAGACCCAGTTTCAAAATAAAGTATAAAAAATAGGGCCGGGGGTGTAGCTCCGAGGTAAAACGCCCCTGAGTTCAATCCCCAGTACCGCAAAAAAAAAAAAAAAATAATATGATACATTTTTTGCTTGATAAGTGACTGCATTCAACTCACCTTGCCTTCTATTTTCATAATCTTTAACTCCATATTTCATATAAATGAAATCTCTTGTAATTCCGTGTTGTACATGCTCTGCTTTACCTTTTTTTAACAATGGGTTTTATTATATTTTAATTTTTGTGTGTGTGGTACTGGGGATTCAACCCAGGGGCATTCTACCTATGAGCTATACCCTCAGCTTTTATTATTTTTTATTTGAAACGTGGTCTCACTAGGTTGCTGAGAGTCTCGCTGCATTGCTAAGGCTTGTCTTGAACTTGTGATCCTCTTATTTCAACCTCCCAAGTACTGGGATTATAGGCATGTGCCACGGTGCCCAGCTTACCAATGGACTTTAGAAATGGCCAGGTTCTTCAATGCCCAAGGTGATCATGGTTTTAGGCACTGTCCCTTTGGCAGCCACATTAGTTCTTTTGAGCACTGGACTGTCTTCAGAGCCAACTAAACCTGAAGGATGCTTGAACTTTTGAATATCCTTCCCTAGACTCATGGCACTAAAGGCAATACACATGAGGGGTATCCTGTTGGAGGTATATTTCTTCCTAACAGGTTTCAAAATATAATAATGACAATGAGTCAGGTGCTGTGACACATGCTTGCAATCCCAGTGCTTGAGAGGCTGAGACAGGAAGATTACAGGTTCGAGGCCAGTGGATGGTTAACTTAGTGAGGCCTTGTTTCAAAATAAAATAATAAAATAGGGCTGGGAGTATACCTCAGAGGTAGAATGCCACTGGATTCAATCTTCAATATTCTCCCCTCCACACACACACAATAATGATGATAAAAAGACACTATTACTACTGCCACCACAACAAACCACTAGTAGTTTGCTCAGTTATCCATATGGGCTGAGCACTGTGCTAAGAGCTCTTTGTGAATTATTTTGTTTATCCTTAACAAGCAACTCTACAGAGTAGATACTATTACTAATCTCATTTCATTGGTTAAAATGCATATGGCTGCGTGAAACTGAGAGCCTAAATTATAATCACTTAAAAATAGGTGCTTATTTTTCTTACATGAAAACATGTTTGGAGAGGGGCAGTTGTGGATAGTTATTCTACGGCTCAGTGATATTAGAGCTAGTGTCTTTGAGATATTTTTGGGTCTTTCCCTTAAGTTGCAAGATGGTTGCCATGATGTAGGACTTCTCTGCATTCAAAGCAAGAAAACAGAGGAGGAGGTAGAGCCAGATGCCACTGTCCCTTTTACAGGAAAGCAATTCCTTTCCAAGTGTCTCCTACCAGACTGGATTATTTCTCTCTAGCGAGAGTAACACCTAGCTATACGGCAGCCTGGAGAGCAAGCCGTTAGCTCCTGCACCATCTATGGGTAAAGAGGAGGGTATTAGGAATGGCATTGGGTTTGCCAGACTAAGTGTCTGCTTTTCTTCCTTAGAGATTAGGAAAGCAAGTCACAGAGGGACTAATTTTAGGAGCTAGTGACAACACCAGGGTTTGAACTCAGGCTGTGTAAGTCCAGAGTCAACAGTCTTAATCATGATACCACATTGCTTTCTTTATTTCTTTAGTTCATTTTTTTTCCCTTATGGAGGCTTGGTGACCAGAAGATATGCTTAAATAAAACCATTCTCTTCTAATTTAAATCTAGGCCTGCAGGACTGTTCCAATATTAGTTTAATTTATATAGCCCCAATTTGCCACCATATTGCTAAAGTTGGAAATCTCTGAAGCATATTATCTAACCGTATTTAAACAGGCTATCATCTTGTCACTTTCATGTGTTGTTGAAGAATCTCACCACTTATGGACAAATGCTGTTATTTTAAGAGCTTTAATTCCTTTTATTTTTTCCCCCTGCAAACTGAGCATGCCCAAGTATGCATTGTAACCTGTAATTAAGATGCAGCCTGTCTTATTGCCAAGCAATTTTTCCTTCTTCTCATCAAAACCTCAGTAATAGCTTTCTATTGCAACTAATTGTCAGAGATATTAATATATTTTTTCTAATTAACGAAAGCATCAGAGCTTCCCTTCACTTTTAAGGTCCCTTGCTTATAAATTTATTTATTAGTTTTGTTATTTGATCAGCAGTTATAATGCAATTGTAGACATTTTGGGGATATATGCATATGTTTCCAAAACGTAAGGAAGCCAGAAGATTTGCAGGGTTCCAATTACTAAAACACAAAGCAACAGGGAATGGCTTTCTCCAGTTCTCACTGTCACTCTCCCCGCCCTGCATCTGCTGGTGAACAGAGCAGGTATAATACCTAGCAATACCACATATATTACACACTGGTTTTATTTGGTTCATAATAAAGGTGGTGCATTCCAATTCCAAAATGGATGAGACTTACATAAAGTCTAAAAAAAATCCAACAACTTTATACCTTGAAGGTCCTATAATATGTAAACATAAAATATGTAATCTATCTTTGATTTGCGCCATAATGCTCCTTTGCTTTGAAATCATGGCTGTATTACCAAACTGACAGTTTTAATGGAAAAAGTGGCTTTCAAAAGCCGCTGTTGAAAACACACTGCATAATTCTCTAAGTCGTGAATATTTTACTACCAACGTATGCAGGGAGGCAGTGAAAACACACTGGCATTTTATTCCCTGCAAGTTGGGATGGAGGAAATTCACTGGTGTTAAAACTGCATGTTTGTAATATGATGCAAACGCATAAATACCTAGGAATGCACACTGGTGTTACTGGCAAGCTTTGCCACTTCATAGAGTCATTTGGAAGTGATCAATGCGGATGCTTTCATTTCAAACTTGCTCATTCAGCAAACATCAATCAAGAGCCCACTGTATTTCAGGCACTGTCCTAGGTAAAATACAAAGATGGACAGACGACACCCTGCCCCAGTCTCCCACACATGTATTCAGTTTAGTGGGGTGTGTTTGGCAGAAGGTTCTGGTGAGTGTGGCGGGGATCTCGTGGGGCAGGTTGGAATCACGGGCAGGGGCGTCAGGTACAGAGTTCCTTGAGTCTCTTGCATCATGTGGAGCATATGTCTGGGCCTGGGCATAGTTGATAGCCTCATTTGACTGTGTGCCAGGAGGCAAACCCAGCCCTTCTGTGGAGAGTACTGCTTACGGGGAGAACATGAGAGTAGCCTCTATAGTGATGGTTGGGAGCCTGAGATAAGTAGTTTTGGATCAGGTGCCAAGAAGTCTGAGCATCAGTGCTAGCTGTTTACAGAAGTGAAGGGAAATGCCATCTTCCTACACCTGGAGACCTGGGGCCCTGCTTCCTTAGGAGGTTAAGTTGGGGTAAGGCCCTTCTTTCTGAAGGGGAGGATTGGACCTGCTTCCTATTAGCTTACTGGCAGGCCACCTAGGATAAACCTTGATTGGATCCTGAATAAAGATTTAAAAAAAAGTTATCAATGACATTTTGAGGATTATTTGATGTATTTAAGTATGGACTTTCTATCAGATGCCATTGTTAATTTAATTTCAGATTTCTTGGGTGTGATAATTGTATTGAAATATAGAAGAATATTGAAATATTTAGGAGCAAGAAGTCATGATGCAGGCAACTGATTTCCAAGATAGTTCAGGAAAAAAGTGTGTGTGTGCACAAGTGTGGGTGCTTTTGTGGAGCGAGAGAGAGATAGACTATGCAAATATAGCAAAACTGATAAAGAAGTAGTGACTTTAGGTGAAAGAATTATGAATGTTTATTAAAATACTTAAAAATTTATAATTTTGAACATTTTTAAATTAAAAGAAGTTGGGAATAAAATGTACATAGAAAGTGACCTTCATCCCATTTCCTTTGTCTGGTTAAGCACTCCTCAGTCAGGAATCCTTCCCTGGCTTCTGGAATCCAGGTTAGGTGCCCCATGGTTACCCCATCAGGGCATTCACCACTCACTGTGGGAATTGCTTGTTTACTTGTCTGTGTACCTCCCCAGAGCACAAGTTTTTCTGAGAACAGAGACTGTCAGGGACTGCGAAGGCTTCATTTACCATTGTATTCATAGTTTATGGTACATAGTCATTGTTCAATAAATATTTGTTAAATGATGAAATCTATAAACGATGACAGAAGATATGCCCTAATTAGGAAAGTTCACAGAGAAATGGAGCTGCTAACCTTGCCTCACTATTGCAAAGGACAGAGTTATGAAATTTAAAAGTGTTTATGAAATTTAAAAAATATTCTCATATATAATTGTTAGAATTGTGTTATAATCTCTTAGCAAATGAACATTTTAGTTATTGAATGCTTAGTTACTGAACAATGTGCACGATGAAGGTAATTAATACATTTCTAATTATTCTCCCAAGTTAGGCATATTAGTCTGGTTTCTGATATTTGATTTTTTGAAATAGCTGTAGAAATAAATTCATTCTTAGAAAAAAGATTATAATTCCATCTCCTACTATCATCCTGACCCATATTACCACTTTTTTGGGGAATTCTTCTTGTGTTATACAATCTATGTCAAAACAGCTAGATATTGATCATCCAGGAGGATTATCAAGCTCTTGGATTTCTGTCTCACTCTCCCTTCCATTTCTGTGTCTGTTGACTTTTTGACAACAGAGCAGGAGGGAGAAGAATGAAGAGTGTTATGAACTGATTGTATTCCCCCAAATTCATATGGTGAAACCCTGACCCCTGGTATATTAGAATGTGACTGTGCTTGGAAGCAGGGATTTTAGAGGATGATTAAGGTTAAATGAGGTCGTGTGGGTAGGGATCTAATCCAATGTGACTGGGTCCTTAGGAGAAGACAAGGAGGCACCAGGTATACATCCACACAGAAGAAGGCCACAGCAAGAAGGTAGGCATCTGCAAGCCAAGGAGAGAGGTATCAGGAGAAACTAAGTCTGCTGATACCTTAATCTTAGACTTCCAGACTCCAGAACTGTGAGAAAATAAATTTCTGTTATTCTAGCCACTCATTCTGCGGTGCTTTGTTATGGCAGCTTGAGAAAAGACTGAAATTAATTGGGTGTTTGTGGATGAATAATTTTTTTGTAAAATCTAGGTGTTGGAATGAATGTAAGTACCATGGTTTATTCAGTCGTTTGGAGTTGTGTTTTATCTGTAGTTTAGTGTCTCATCCTTTACTAGTACCTCAGAAGTGACTTAGCCAGACCTATGAAGAGACAGACTGCAATTTGGCTTTCCTGGCAGGTGAGCATCTAGCGTCTGTTGAGAACCTCTCTAATATTGGGGAACATTGAGGTTCTTAAGAACCCTGCCATTCTGGACTATTTGTCAGTTAGAAAATATTTTCAAGCCAGGCATGTGGTGCACATGTGTAATTACAGTAATTGGGATGCTGAGACAGGAGAATTTCAGGTTTAAGGCCAGTGCATGGTAACTTAGAGAGATCCTGTTTCAAATACAAACAAACAAACAAACAAACAAACAAACAGACAAACAGACAAACAGGGCTAGGGATGTAGCTCAGAAGTAGAACGTCCCTTGGTTCAATCCCTAGTACAACACACAAAAAAGAAAATATTTTCATATACTGATTTAGCATCCATGTGACAGGGACTGGTGACTATACCCCAGTATCTGTTCATTCTCTCCTTTCCTCCCTTCACTCCCTTTCTCCCTCCTCCTTCCCTTCTTCCTTTCTCTCTTTCTTTCTTCCTGGTACTACAGATTGGACCCAGGAGCATTCTACCTCTGAGCTACATCACCAGCCCTATTTTATTTTTTATTTTGAAACAGGATCTTGTTAAGTTACTGCACTTGAACCTGTGATACTCCTGTCTCAGCCTCCCAAGTACTGGGATTACAGGTGTAATCTGCACCCAGCCTCCTTTTTCTTTCTAGGTGGTACGACTCTGATTACTGTACAGATACAGCTACCTGATAAAGATATGTTTTTTTTCAGATTTCCTCATAGCTGAATATAGACATATTACTAAATTCTAGCTAGTGGAGTATAAGTGGAAGTTGTATATATCATCCAGAAAATGTTTTTGAATGGAAGGGATGCAACTCTTTTCCACCTTTCCTTTCCTTACCTACTGACTAGAATGTGCATGTTGGCTAGAACTTGAGCAGCCATCTTAGACCATGAGGCAGAAAACACAGGTCCAGGTGTCAGGAGCCTGGATCTCTGACTAGGGGGCCTTCCAAAGAGACTAGACTGTGCGTTTCTAGATTTTGTTTACGTGAGAGAAACAAAATCCTCTCTATCCATAGGTAGTTAAATTTTGGATTTTGTGCCACGGATAGCTAAGCCTCCTAACTATTTAGCTAACTGCTCCTGTGTAACTTTCACCCATATGTCCTCATCACACTCTTCTAAAGTACATAGTATGGCACAAGCCTGACTTCATTTCCACATTAATAACATAGTACTTGAAGACGTTTATCCTGTCCTTCCTATTCTGTAATCTTAGTAACACCTCAACTCTTCTTTATAAGACAAGACTTCAAGCTCTCTATTTTAACCACTCTCTTGGACCTTGATTTACTCAGGCATTCCTCATTTCCACAAACTGAGAGTTGGCTGAATTGAACATATTTCGTGCCGGGCGTGGTGGCGCACGCTTGTAATCCCAGTACTTTGGGAGGCGGAGACCGGAGGATCCAGGTTCGCGACCAGCCTCAGCTCTCGCTCTCTCTCTCCCTGTCTCTCTCTCTCTCTCTCCTT
>PVJS01059480.1:0-11506 GCA_004027185.1 Glis glis
GTTGCATTGTTACAGAGGGGTAATCTGATGTTAACCACTCAGAGATGTGGCAATTGCTGTTATGTCAATTAAATGAATGAAGGAAACCTGAGTTTTTGAAATGGAGAAAGCAAGTACTGAAAGTGTTTAAATTGGCATCTGGAATGGTTCCATGAATGAAAATATACATAAGGGATGGGTGATGGGAAAGGGTTAATATTGAATTGGTAGAATGGGAACACATATTATCACTTTAGTTTCTTTAGACCAGTGTGAAGGATTAATTAAAAACTAGAAAGTATACTAAACATTTGGAACTTTATGTTATACTGAGGGACCTATGAGTCAGTTTGTTTCTCTAACAAGTATGTGACAAATGCTTCCTTTGTACCTAGTCCTATTCCAGGAGCTGAAGTTACAGAGGTGAACGAAATAGAAAAAGTCCATGGTCTCTTGGAATGAACATTGAGTTAGTCGGGTTATCTTCAAGTGGTATCTTAGCACTTCAGTTAATCTAGTTAGAAGTTGTAAACAGCTGCTTTAGGTGAAATGGATATGAATTGACTCAGTCAAAGGGCCACAATGGTTTATTGCTCAAGGAGCATCTTATTTTGAGTGGGAAAGGACTGCTTTTTTTAAAATTTTGGTCCTAGGGATTGAGCCCAGGGGTACCCTACCATGGAGCCACAATCCCTTTTATTTTTTACTTTGAGACAGGGTCCTACCTCAGCCTCATGAGTATGGGTGATTATAGTCCTGCATAACTATGCCCAGCTGAGGATTTTTTTTCTGATATTTAAGCACCCTAGGGCACAAATAAGTTATTTTTTTTAAATGCTCATACCTTGTAGCTTCAAAAGATTATACATTCCCTGATAGATTTTTGACTACTTAAATTTAAATTACAAAAAAATTGGAAACAAAATTAGAAATTCAAAGCTGTGCATGATGGTAATCCCATTACTTGGGAGGCTGAGACAGGAGGATCATAGGTTCAAGACTGAATCAGCAATTTAGCAAGACTCAAATGCCTGAATTCCCCATATTTCGGAGGCTGAGACAGGATAATCTCATGTTTGAGGCCAGAATGCCATAGCTTTGGAAGACCCTGTTTCCAAATAAAAGTAAAATAGGGCTGGGGTTGTAGCTTAAAGGTAGATTCCTGCTATGTTCAATTTCTAGTACCACAAAAATAAAAAAAACGACAACAGGATGCTGTGCATCAGGAAGAGGACAACTTGCTGTATTCACCTCCACTATGGCCTTGTAAGTCCCATATTTAACTGACCAAGGAAACAGCCAAACATGAGAAGTTTTCTCTTACAAAGACAAGTCACTTTCCCACAAGTTCTGCATTGATGTTTCGATTGTGATTTGTGACTAACCAGTAGAACAGTGTGCTAAAATATACCTTTCATGTACTTATAACATTACGGAATTTTGTATTCCTTATCCAGACAAAGCAGATTCTAGATACAGCAGAGTCACGGCTCATGAGAACAAAGGGGCTGATGGTGGGAAATCCCAAAGAAATTAGGTCAATGGTTTGCAACAACCACCAGTAGGGATTATGAAAAAGAGCAGTATAAACAGATAATATGGAGGAGAGGGTGTAGAAAGTCACAAAGGTGCACACCAGGACAAGGATGGTTTGTGTGGCTCTGTACTCAGGGGAGGGCTTGGAGGAAACATTCATGCTGTGAATGTGTTGAACCCGATGCTTGTGTTGGTAGAGGATGAAAATCATGGAGCTCCCGGACCAGACCATGAGCACAGAAAATACAACTTCAGTAAATACAAATAATGATGCATATATTGAGCCTGTGATTTTGTCAATATTTGCAATAGAACAGTACCCTAAATCTCTTATCATTGTCACATTTGTACTACTCAATATGCCATATGCATAGAGAGGAAAAGTGAAATTGACAACCATATACAGGATCCAGAAGAGGGAAATGGAGAATCCAGTGTACTTTGGGGCTTTTACTTTAAGATTCTTCCAACAGGAGTTCATGGGGCTGATCCTGATGTTCTGGAAGACACTCAGGAGGCAGGTGATGGCAATGGAAACACTCCTGCTCATTCTCTGAAAATACAAAATAAGGTGGCATCCAAAATCATTGAAGAAATGCTTCAAACCCAAAGCTGCCATTGTCTGAGGGACTCCTTTAGAGAGAATGACCAAGGAGTTAGCTATCATCAGGTGCTTGAGAAACAAATCTGTGGCCCTTAGTGTGCTTACATTGTAGTAAAGGACTAGATAGCAGTAAAGAAGAGAGAAATTTCCCAGAATTCCAACTATCATCTGTAATAAAAACATTGTTCCTATTGCCAAATCCCTGGGGTCAATTCTGTCATTCAGCTCATTTCCCATTAAATCATGGCAACAGTCATTCTTCTCAGGAAAATGGCTTATTAAAAGCTTTTGTAGCCACATGCTGTGGTATATAGTTGAGGCAACGAGCAACAGGAGAGACTGATTCAGAAGGATAGCTTGATCCCATGATTTTCAGGCCATCCTTGGCAATGTGGTGAGACCTCATTTAATAATTTTTTTCATTTTGTTGTTTGTGGATGACTTTGATTTATGCACCTGTGGGGTTGTCAGAGGCATCAAGATGCTCATATTGATGGGCAGAATTCCAGCATATTTCTTCAAAAGTCAGCAATAAATATCAGGCGATGTTTACCTGGGAGAATCTATGAAAAGTGAGAGCAAATGGAAAGAAAGCATTATTCAACATTTGCAGAATATTGCTAGTCACAGTGCAAAAAGACACCTTCAATCACTATCCACATAATAAGAAAAATTAGTTCTGTTTGTATCTTTTTCGTGGTTTTGTGGTTTGAACACAGGTATTCTATCACCCTGCCATACCTCTAGCCCTTTTTATTTTTTTTTGCAACAGGATCTCACTAAGATTCTGTGTTGCTGTGTGAACTTCTCATCTTCCTGTCTTAGCCTCCCAAGTGCTGGGATTACAGGTGTGAGCCACTACACCTGGAAACAAAGCTGTTCTGAATAGATTTTTTTTATCTCAATTTCAAAGGTCAGTAATGGAATATTTGCAATAATGAAAGAATGTTTCTTTGGTCTTAGGAAAAATATTTATTCAGTATCATAAACATATTCAACTTATGGTTGCAGTGACAAACTGCATTATATCAAACATAGAGAAAGGTGGGTAAGGTGGTGCACTTATGTAATCCCAGGATTTGTGAGACTGAGACACAAAGATCTCAGTTTGGAGCCCAGCCTCAGGTATATAGCCAAACTCCCAGCAACTTAGTGAGATCCTGTTTCAAAACAAAAAGAAATGGCTGGAGGTGTCACTTTGAGAAGAGTGACCATGGATTCAATCCCCAGTACTAAATGAATAAAGAGCAAGCTGTCATCCAATGCCGTAGGTACACACACTGGGATGTGTGTGGGTGAAATTAATGTTTCTAGTGTAGAAAATTCTTACAGAATGTATGATGGAATAAAAGTTTCAAGAAAAACTTAGTAAAATATATTATTTAATGAATAATAAATATGGGGAAAACATTCAGTGCCCCATCATGAATTGCCCAATCATAAGAGTAGTAATAATAATAATGATGATGATGCAGCATATCATGAGTTGACATTTCATTATAATATTCTGTAGAGCAGTATCTAAGTCCTTTTTTTGTCTTTGATGCTTTTCTGCTCCATTGAATAAGCATATTACATAGGAAAAATGACACTAATATATTTAGGTCCTGGAAGACAACTGAAACTCAATATGGTTGGGAATTTTATTTACAGTTCTACACACCTAGAGTTCTTGAGGCTTACTGAGATTCTGGACACATACAGAAACATGTTGCCAAATCTGTGAGGATAAAAAAATCTGTGCCCGAATCCTTCAAGCAAATACTTAAACCAAACAATTTCACACCTTTAAAGAGAATGACTGGGCCGGGCGTGGTGGCGCACGCTTGTAATCCCAGTACTTTGGGAGGCAGAGACCGGAGGATCTGCTGTTCGCGGCCAGCCTCAACGCTCTCTCTCTCTCTCTCTCTCTCTCTCTCCTTAGGCCCTCTGCAACATGAGACCCGGTTTCAAAATAAAGTATAAAAAATAGGTCCGGGGGCGTAGCGCAGACGTAGAACGCCCCTGCGTTCAATTCCCGGTACCGCAAAAAAAAAAAAAAAAAAAAAAAAAAAAAAAAAAAAAAAAAAAAAAAAAAAAAGAATGACTAGGAATTGGCTCCAAATCCACTCCACTATTCTGCTATCTCTGTTGCTGGTATTTCATGGGGGAATTTTGGTTGTTACAAGGTTTTGTTTAATGTAAATATTTGTTCTATAGGCCAATATCAAAGACAGCTTTCAAAATCCCAATAAAATGTAGTGCCCTAATTATCATCTAATCCTACAGGAAACAACCCTGTAAGTTTCATTTAATGAAGGCAAGATAGTTTTGAAGGCAAAAATATTTAGTTTCTGCAGAAATAATCCATTACTGGCTTTTCCTGAAACAAATATAGTGGTATCTATGAATTAAATTATCAAACATCATTACTTTGTCCCTAAACTATCAAACATTAAGTACAAACATGTGACAAATTAGTGTACAATAGAAATTAAATTCTTAGTAATTTCAGGCTAAATAGTTATATTTACTAATACCTTGGTTTGGTGATGCTGTGCGAATTAAGAAACTTTTAAAACATTTATGTAGAAGACGTGTGTAAATATCTTTTTATAGTACTGGGGATGGATTTCAGAGACATTCTACCTCCAAGCTATACTCCCAGCCCTTCTGTTTTGTATTTTGAAACAGGGTCTCCCTAGTTTGCTGATAGTCTGAGTTGCTGAGGCTGGTCTTGAACCTGTGATCCTCCTGTTTCAGCCTCCCAAGTACTTGGGTAACTGGTGTGCAGTATGACACTGGGCCTTGAGTCTCAATAATACAAATTTTTGTGCATTGTGTACATTGTAATGATGAGAAAACTGTCATGAGTTGGGGATGAATGTTAGAATATTATTATTCCAGAGGAAATAACACAAGATATATTTGTTCCTGGCAACCTCTTTCCAATACTCATAATTGTAATGTTGCTTTCACATAAATGTTGTGCTTCTAAGTTCAACAGGGAAAGCAGCCTCACCTCAAAAATCTCACCACAGATGTTTCAGTGGCATGTTAAGTGGATCATAAATTTAGTCACATAAGAATATGTTTTATAAGAGAACCAAATTGAGATCTTGGTTTCTGCACATGATTAGGTGATTCTTATAGTTCCGTTCTTATCTTTAGTGTAGACTTGAGAAATCTATAATCAGACTTAAAGTATATAAGCCTGATTCATGGAATGTAGTGTGAGAAGCAGGCTTGTTTCAACACCACTATCCTTAGCATGTTCAAAATCAGATTTCATTACCACTGGGATTATTAACCAATAATTGTGCCAAGTGAGTATATTATCAAGCTACCAATGGAGCCATCAAGGATTGTCATAATGCCAGTGGCACTTTTACTAGCTCAGCTCATAGTGAAGGAATTCTCCCTCTCCCTTGTCTCCTTTTCTATGGGACCTGTTTCTACCTCAAAATCTCTTTTCCAGATTTGAGCACTTCCCCAGACTTCCTTTCCTTACTGACTCTACCTCTTAGAATGAAACAGAAAATACTCACCACACTTCTTGTTTGCAAGGTGGTGGAGTCAGGTGAGGATCATGAAGGGCAGCTCTGTGGGAGAGGAAGGAAGGTGGACCCTCAGATAAAGGTTTGTGATTCTGTGACCTCACCTCCCTTCAGAACTGCAATTATCATTTCACCTTTAGTGGCAATGACAGTATACATCTGGGGAGCCCAAATCATTACTGAAAAACATTTTCCCCATTGTTAATTACCAAAACCAATTATAAGTTTCTTGAATGTATCTTCAAAATAACTGTTGAAGTGTTTGCGAGAGGCTCTAACTTTGCCACAATCCCTCAAGGCTGCCTGGTTCTCATATGGAAGGGGCAGCAAATATTGCAGTAGGGGGTATGAGAGAACTCAACAGAGCTTTATTGGGGTGCTCTGGCGGACACTTGCTTGCTCCGTAGTCCTGCCACAGATGGTTGCTGCTTTAAGCAGCTCCCTAATAACTATTCTGTGGTTCCTGCCAGGGAAGGTTGCTGCACCAGGCAGCTTCCTGATCAATAGTCTTCTTGCACAATAACAACATGAAGTCTGATATAATAATTTGGAGAGAATTTATTAATGGGGGGAGTCAGGGAGGAGATCCAAGATGACAAATTTTCCTGCCTTATGTAGTCAAGGCCTTTTTTATATAGAGGTTCAAACAAAGCAAAGGGGAAGAAGATCACAAGTCAAGACCAGGGAGTGGCAAACACAAGTTAAGACTAGGGAGTGGCAAACACAAGATTAGGGAGTGGCAAGGTGAACCTTTCAAGGAGAATAGGAGGTCATCCATGTCCAGCTTTCAGTCCCATCTGGTTCAAGGAATCTTGTCTGTGTGTGGACAGTTTCCACTTAGCATGTACTGTGTATATGGTTAAGTTGGTCTGAAAGGGTGACCTCATTGCATGGGCTAAGATGGCCCCCAACATCTCATCCCTTTAGTTTTTGTGACAAGGCCTGCAATATAAACCTGGGAACTTCCTGTTTGTGAAACATCAATTGTTTCCATCCAATTCTGCAGACTGTACAAAGAAATAGAAATAACATTACAACCAAAATAAGGAAACCAGTGAGTTCCCACACATGAGTAGAAAAATACTTAAGAGTTAGGACCAAAAATATCAGCAGGCTTTCTCAGAATTTAGCGTCTGTAAAGTTTGGAGTTTAGTATTAGTCATGGGTAGACTGAAATTTTAGTATATGTAATGAAACATTATGAAAAGAATCTAATAAATTAGCAAGTTACAATATTTAGCAATATTATAATGACATTTGTAAACATCGTGACCATTTTAAACCCTGTAATATTCTCCAGTCCAAATCACAGAGTCTCTTAACTGTCCAATTTCTTTTTTGAGGATTTTTGGGGTAAATGTGAATCTGAATCTGCCAAGTTTTTGTATAGTTCTTTTGAAAGTCCTGCAAATATTTGGCATTTTGAATCGAGTTGTAGAGGGCCACAGCTGCAATAGAGGCGGAGGCAAGAATTTCAGCCAGAGTCACATCCTAGTCATCAGTCACCAGATAAACCTCCTTGTTCTTCTTAAGTGTGATAACAGTTCCTGCACGAAGGCAGCTGTACAAAGGCAGCTAAGAGTGTTTCCTGTCAGAGTTTTCCAAGTGCAACTGGTATCCACACTGTAACAGAACTCATTAAAATCATAACGCCAAAGACACTATCTCAAACAGTATTGCCATAGGGCACATATTATTTTAACTTGATTTAGTAATCTAGACATACAGCTCTACTAAAACCATCTAGAAGCTCTCCTATGGGTTCCCAAATCAATAACCTCTTTGTTGGTTAATCAGCTTTGGAGGATGGGTAGTTATACATTCTGATCATCTTAACAATTTATCTGAGATGGATCTCACTGTCTCTTCTGGGCACTAAAAGCCTGGGAGTTAATTGGGTGGCATTAACCTGTTGCCAGGCATCAGAACTGAAACTGGTAAGAAAAACTAATTGTGCCTATTGATTTCTCTTTCTTAGGTACATAGGCTAGCCAAATCTGTCTTTCTAGGTCTAAAACATTCTGTAATGTTTCGTGAAGCACACAAAGGAACCCATCTAGATTTTCCTATAAAGTTATACCCATATTGGGAACTGTCTCCTGTGCTAAGAAGCTGTTTTGGTGGATATATAGTATTATTTAAGTAAATGATTCCTGGAGTTCTAGCTTGCGATTAACCCAATCTATCCAAATTTGATTTAGCCCTCTGGGTGGTGACCTTGTTGTCCTAGGCCTCACTGTGAGTGACTGTCACTCCCTGAGGGGTAAACATTAGCCTTTTGATTTCTTCAGTCATCTCCTGAGTTTCCTGTTTGATATGGTGTGATATTTTTACCTAGAATTTAAACACAAACATCATTATTTATTACACAAGCATATCTTCTGCCATGAGTTATTAATGAAGAGGGACCTTTCCTTTTCGCATCCAAGGGATCTTTTTAGAAGACACGAGGAATAAGTTGCATCAGTGAATGAGTTTTCATTGCATGTCTCTGAGACACTGAGAGAGAATCATCATCAATTTGAAAGAAAAAAAATTAAGAGTAATAAGAGAATCCTTAGGGAAAGCATTACTCCATATTCCCCCTTTATTTTTGTTTTAAAAGAGACTTTTGAATTGAGGTTAATAGGTCATGGCTGATAAAGCATTATGTAAGAAGTTGTATACCTGTAATGTTAATAGACAACAATTATAAAGACATGTAAGGAAAATATAAACTGTCAGGGACAAAACCAAATCCAGTTTGTATAATAGTTTAGATAATATCTGATGATTTAAACAATTTTTTATTTAAACTTGACCTTTATAATTATTAATACCCAATTTAATTAGAGCAGCATGATTTGGAATGCCAAACATTTAAGCACTTTTTGTTTGAATGTTTACCAAATAGATAGGCTCTCACCCTGTAACAGAATCTCCCAACCTGTAAAATTTTCACAGGCTGTAAAACACAGACCTTTAAACTCTGATTTTGTTAAAATGCAGTGACCAGAGGTCCAACCAAGACTATCTTGATGAAGATGTAAGATTTTTGTTTAAGATAGGCCTTAGTAGATTGTTACCTAGAGCAAGAAAAAACCCTAATTGATTTAAGAAAACACAGGAAACTGCCTTAATAAAATGTGAAAAAAATCTTTTCCTTTAGGTTAGTATTTTGTAGAGTTTTACTAAGAACAGATCAATATTTTAAGAAAACTTAATTGTTTTAAATATAGAATTAGAGCCGGGCGTGGTGGCACACGCTTGTAATCCCAGTACTTTGGGAGGCAGAGACCGGAGGATCCTGGTTCGCGGCCAGCCTCAGCTCTCTCTCTCTCTCTCTCTCCCTGTCTCTCTCTCTCCCTGTCTCTCTCTCTCTCTCTCTCTGTCTCCTTAGTGAGGCCCTCCGCAACTTCGTGAGACCTGGTTTCAAAATAAAGTATGAAAAATAGGGCCGGGGGCATAGCGCGGAGGTAGAACAACCCTGCGTTCCATCCCCAGTACCGCCAAAAAAAAAATACAGAATTAGGCTGGGCGTGGAGGTGCATGCTTGTAATCCCAGTACTTTGGGAGGCGGAGACCGGAGGATCCAGGTTCGTGGCCAACCTCAGCGCGCATGTGTGCGCGCACGATCGATCTATCTCCCCTCTCTCTCTCTCTCTCTCTCTCTCTCTCTCTCTCCAAAGTGAGGCCCTCCGCAACTTCATGAGACCTGGTTTCAAAAATAAAGCATAAAAAAAATAGGGCCGGGGGTGTAGCGCGGAGGTAGAACGCCCCTGCGTTCAATCCCCAGTACCGCAAATAAATAAATAAATAAATAAATAGGCCATTCCCGCAGCCCCCGCGCCACCTCGGCGGGCCCCGTGCGCCAGGTCCCAGACCTGTGGCGTCCCCGCGTGCGCCAGCGCGGCAGCCCCTGCGCCACCTCAGTGGGCCCCGTGCGCCAGGTCCCAGACCAGTGGCGTCCCCGCGCGCGCCAGCCCGGCAGCCCCCGCGCCACCTGGGTGGACCGTGCGCCGGGTACCAGACTCCCAGTGTCCCTGCGCACCACTCTGGCAGCCTCTGCGCCACCCCGGTGGCCTCTGCGCCAGGTACCAGACCCCAGCCTCTCCACCCGTCACCTTGACATCCTCTGCGCCTGCCCCGGGCCTCGGATACCCCCCCACACCGTGTCACCTCGGCAGACTCTGCACCCGCCCCAGGCCTCCGCGCCACCCCAGCAGCCTCTGCACCACCTTGGCAGCCTCAGCATCACCTCGGCGGCCTCTGCGCCCGCCCCAAGCCTTGGCCTCACCTCGGCAGCCTCTGCTCCAGGCCTCGGCGTAACCCTGACAGCCCCTGCGCCAGGAGCCGCTGTGCTACGCTTCAGAGCCTGGATACCCTCCGGCGCCACCACCCAAGACCCGCGCCACTCTGGGTTGTCACTGAGTCAGGACACAACCCGGCGCTGACACCTGAAATCTAGGAGCACACGCTCCCCCCTGGGACCCACCGCGTGATCCTCTGTGCCACGCCACAGAACCTGTGCACCCTTAGGCATCCCTACTCGATACCTGGAGCCCGCACTCCCCACGGGCCCGTTGTAATCCTCAGCACAGCGCATCAGAGCCCGGGCAACCTCCGGCGACATTGCCCGAGTCCCAGGACACGTGTGCATCCCTAGGGGCCCGGGCGACCCCCAGCACCTGTGCCTCTGAAACAGGACACCTTCTGGTACCATCAACCGTGCATCAGTACCCGCACCCAACACCGCGCCTCGAAGTGCTCCTCACGTGACAACACCTGAGCCCCAGACCCTGCGTACCCCTCCACACACAGTGCCACGCCCCAGCCAACCGGACGAGAGGGATCCACAGCCTGCAGCATACTGACCCAATTGGGAGTACAGGAGCCATCAAGAGGTCTCATACACAGAAAGGAAAAGGATGCGGAGGCAACAGAAACACAAAATGGAAAACACCGAAAATGCAAGAATGAAGAATAGTGAGGAAACAGGAAACATCCACAATGCATCAACAAGTGAGATCACTGACTCTGACCTGCAGGAAATGCAAGATGGAAAATTCCGAATTTTGATCTTCAGAATGATGAAAGGCCTCAAAGCAAGCGTAGAGGAGATGAAGGAGGAAGTTGAGGCTCTAAGGAAGAGCCAGAAAGAAACTCTGAACGAAATGAAGGAATCGATAAACGAATTAAAGACGGCAATAGAAACCAATGCTAGTAGGCTCGACCACATGGAGAATAGGGTATCACTCCTGGAAGACAGTTCATTCAAAACTGAGAACACAGTCAATGATATACAGAAGATATTACAACAACACACCGTGGCCATTCAAGAAATACAAGGCAATGCAAGGCGTCCTAATCTACGGATAAAAGGCCTTGAAGAAGGTTTAGAAGCACAGACCAAGGGTATACGAAACCTCTTCAAAGAAACAATTTCAGAGAATTTACCGAACATAGAGAAAGATGTGGACATACACATACAGGAGACATATAGAACGCCGTTAAGACAGGGCCAAAGAAGGACCTCCCCTTGCCACGTAATAATTAAAATGACTAACATAGAGGCCAAAGAAAGAATCCTAAAAGCAGTAAGAACAAAAGAACGGGTGACATACAGGGGCAAAACAATAAAAATCACTCCAGACTTCTCAACTCAAGTCAGGCATGCCAGGAGGGATTGGTACAAAGTACTCCGGACCCTGGAAGAAAACAATTTCCAACCAAGACTGAAATATCCAGCAAAGCTATCATTTGAAATTGATGGAGAAATGAAAATGTTCCATGATAAACAAACATTTAAAGAATTCTTGAGGACCAAGCCAACACTAGAGAAAATCCTGAAAGAAATAAACCACAAAGAAGG
>PVJS01059482.1:0-11488 GCA_004027185.1 Glis glis
TTAGTGAGGTCCTCCGTGAGACCCTTCGTGAGACCAGGGTGAGACCCTTCGTGAGACCAGGGTCTTTGTGAGCCAGCCTTAGCTACTTAGTGAGGTCCTTCGTGAGACCCGGTTTCAAAATAAAGTATAAAAAATAGGGCCGGCAGTGTAGCTCGGAGGTAGAATGCCCCTGGGTTCAATCCCCAGTACCGCAAAAAAAAAAAAAAACAGTGAGGTTTTGTTTAATGGTGGAATCTTAACTGATAATGAATGTAATGTCTCTATTGATATTTTTAGAATTTGCTCATTATTCCTATCTTGATTTTGCAATATGAGGGAAATGTTTAATTATTATGAATTGTGCTTTTTCCAACAGAAAGCCCAAAACAAAAAGGGCCAAGAGATTCCTTGAGAAGAGAGAACCAAAACTCAGTGAAAATATTAAGAATGCTATGCTGATTAAAGGGGGGAATGCAAGTGCAATAGTGACACAAGTGCTTAAAGATGTGGTACGTATGTACACTTACTGTTTAGATGGTCCCAACTTCATTTTAGAAACTCTCAGCATGCTAGGCTGGGCTGTTGGAGAAATAAGCTTGCCTTGTCTTGCCATCTGCTAGCCTTGGAGAGGAGCTGAAATTGGAGGTTATCTGCTTTGCCTGGGCACTGACTACTGGTTTTCCTTAAAGCAGCTAGTTCTCTTAGTAAATTTAAACTAGTTTTTAATTACTAAAATTTGGTTTAGCCAGGCATGGCGGCACACGCTTGTAATCACAGTACTTGGGAGGCTGAGAGAGGAGGATCGCAGGTTCGTGGCCAGTTTCAGCTACTTATTACCTGTATGGCCTATACTGCTCTACCAAAGGGAATAGCAAAGATCTAAGGCACTATCTTGCAATAGAGAAAGGAGTCAGTGAGAGAAACGTTGAAAAATAAGGTGAAAGGATCATTCACCAACTATCAGAACTAGCAAATAAAGAAACTCACCAGTAAAACCTGCCTTTTTTAGCTGCCTTTTATAGCTGAGGTCCTCTGCAACTTAGTGAGACCCTGTTTCAGGCATTTTTTTGTGTGTGTGTTTGGTTCTGAGGATTAAACCCAGGGGCATACTACTTCTGAGCTACACCCTCAGCCCTATTTTTTATTCTTCATTTTGAAACAGGGTCTCATTAAATTGAGGAGGGCTTCACTAAGTAGCTGAGGCTGGCCACGAACCTGCGATCCTCCTGTCTCAGACTCCCAAGTACTGTGATTATAAGCATGTGCCACCACGCCCGGCTTGAGACCCTGTTTCAAAATGAAGAATAAAATAGGGCTGGGGGGATAGCTCAGAGGTAGAATGCCCCTGGGTTCAATCCACAGTACCAAAAAAGGGGGGAGGGGCAGATTTTTTGGAGTGTGTATTACTGGGGATGGAACCCAGGGGCATTCTACCTCCAAGCTACACCCCCAGCCCTATTCTTTCATTTTGAAACAGGGTCTTACTAAGTTGCTGAGGTTGGCCGCAAACCTGTGATCCTCCTGTCTTAGCCTCCCAAGTACTGGGATTACAAGTTTGCGTCACCATACCCAGCTAAAAAAGGCAGGTTTTACTGGTAAGTTTCTTTATTTGCTAGTTCTGATAGTTGGTGAATGATCCTTTCACCTTATTTTTCAACGTTTCTCTCATTGACTCCTTTATTACAAGATAGTGCCTAGATCTTTGCTATTCCCTTTGGTAGAGCAGTATAGGCCATAGAGGTAATAAGTGATTAGTAGTGGATGAGTACAAAGAAGAAGGGAAAAATAATGAAGAGGGTTGGATAACAGGAATTTTTAAGAGCTGTGTATAAACTGGCTAGGACTGGGATTGTAGCTCAGATAGAGCGCTTGCCTAGCTTGCATAAAGCCCTAAGGTCAATCCCTAGCACTGCAAAAAATAAACTCTGGCTAGTATTCTGGTTATCATGATTGTGACTGTTTCTGAGTTAACTCCAGATAAAGTTATTTTCATTTGATTGGCTCTTTCTGATAGGCTTTTTCCTCTCTCAATGTGTTTTCATGAAAAGAATATGCATGGAGGTAGTTGGTTTTTTTGTGGTACCGGGGATTGAACCCAGGGGCGTTCTACCTCTGAGCTACACCCCCGGCCCCTTTTTTATCCTTTATTTTGAAACCAGGTCTCATGAAGTTGCAGAGGGCCTCAGAGGTAGAATTTAAAGAAATGATGGGAATTTAAGTTGGATAGACTATTGAAAGGGCATAGAAACACTTTAAGTCAGCCAGGCGTGGTGGTGCACGCTTGTAATCCCAGTACTTGGGAGGCTGAGACCGGAGGATCCAGGTTTTTGGCCAGCCTCAGCTACTTAGTGAGGCCCTCCGCAACTTAGTGAGACCCTGTTTCAAAATAAGGAATAAAAAAATAGTGCTGGGGGTGTAGATTGGAGGTAGAATGCCCCTGGGTTCAATCCCCAGTACCACAAAGAAAAAGAAACACTTAAAGTCCAGTCTAAGTTAGAATATTAAGCTTATGTTCAAGTTGTTGTAAGTAATCAGAAGGTAGCCAAGCAGAAGACCTCAGAACAGGATTCAGTGACCAAAGCAATCTTATAGAAACAATATTGCAATACTTTATTTTTATCTGCTTTTCAAAATGTTTTGTTTGAAAGCTATAAATTATGTTTTACAGTATGCACTGAAAAAACCATATGGCATTCTCTATAAAAAGTAAGTCATGATTTTTTTACTTTATTTTAAATTATTATTTTTCTCATTATAAAAAGCACTTTATGGAATATTTGGAAGGAAAAAATTTTTTATAGACATTGGTTCCTTACATACAACTATTATTATTTTAATTCTTTCTGGTTTTTCATTTGCATTAAATATTCTTGCATAGTTATAATCATAACATATTTTATTTTGAAATAATTGCAGATTTACAGAAAAATTGCAAAAATAAGAGTTCCTATATATCCTTCACTCAGATTCCCCTAATGTTACCTTTTGCCTAATGATTGTCCAATTATCACAACTAAGAAATTAACATTGGTATGGTAATGTTAACTCAATTAAACACTTACTTGGTTTGCACCAGTTTTTGCATTATCTTCTTTCTCTTCTAGGATTCCACATAGCATTTAAATATTATGTCTCCCTAGCCTTTTCTAATTTGTGATAATTTCTCACTCTTTCCTCGTCTTTGATGTCTTTGACACTTTCAGTGAGTATTAATTCTTTTTGTAAATTATCCCTCAATTTAGATTTAAGTTTTCTTATGAGTAGATTGAGGTTATATATTTTTGTCAAGAATACCACAAAAGTGATATGCTTTTCTCAGTAAATAAAATACCAGGGACTGGGCGTGGTGGCACACACTTGTAATCTCAGTACTTGGGAGGCTGAGACAGGAGGATCCGGGTTTGTAGCCACCCTCAGCTACTTAGTGAGGCCCTCCGCAATTTAGTGAGACCCTATTTCAAAATAAAAATAAAAAATAGGGCTGGGGGGTGTAGCTTGGAGGTAGAATGCGCCTGGGTTCAATCCCCAGTACCGCAAATTAAATTAAATTAAATTAAAATAAAATAAAATAAAATAAAATAATAAAATAAAATAAAATAAAATATAAATAAATAAATAAAATAAAATAATAAAATAAAATAATAAAATTAAATTAAATAAATAAAATAGTAAATAAAAATAATAAAATAAAATAAATAATAAAATAAAATAATAAAATAAAATAATAAAATAATAAAATAAATTAAAATAAAAAATAAAATAATAAAAAAAATAAAATAAAATAAAATACCAGGGGACACATATGATGTCAATACGTCTTATACTGGTGGTGTAAAGCTTGGTTAAAGTGTTGTCTGCTGGGTGGGTGTCTCCACTATAAACTTACTATTTTCCCTCTCTAGTTAGTAAATATTTGGAGGAGATACTTTGAGACTATGCAAATATAGTCATCCCTCACTATTCATTGGGGATTGGTTTCAGGACACCCCTTAAATATCCAAATTCATGGATGCTCAAGTCCTTTATATATAAAATGGCATATGTGCTCATAACCTATGCACATCCTCTCATATACTTTAAATCATCTCTAGATTACTTATAATACCTAATATAATGTAAATGCTATGTTGTTACAGTGTAAGTACATGGTGGTTATGCTGTATTGTTTAGGGAACAACCACAAAACAAAAAAGTCTGCACAGCACACAGACACAATTTATTTCCCAAATGTTTTTTATCCGTGGTTGAATTTATGGATACTGAATTCACAGATACAGAGGGCCGACTGTATCTTCTTTTATCTGAAACTTTTGCTAATTTATTTATTTATTTATTTATTATTTATTTTGTAGTACTAAGAATTGAACCCCAGGAGCATTCTACCTCCAAGCTACACCCCCGGCCCTCTTTTTATAATGAATGAATGAATATAATTTTCAGTACTTGGGATTGAATTTACGGGCATTCTACCTCTGAGCTACACCCCAGACCTACTTGCTGAGGCTGCCCTTGAACCTGCAATCCTCCTGTCTCAGCCTCCCAAGTACTGGGATTATACGCATGCACCACCACGCCCAGCTTCTTTTTTTTTTATTTTATTTATTTTTTTAATTTTTCGCGGTACCGGGGATTGAACCCAGGGGCGTTTTACCTCCAAGCTACACCCCCGGCCCTATTTTTTATACTTTTATTTTGAAACCGGGTCTCACGAAGTTGCAGAGGGCCTCACTAAGTAGCTGAGGCTGGCCACGAACCTAGATCCTCCGGTCTCCATCTCCCAAGTACTGGGATTACAAGCGTGCGCCACCACACCTGGCTTATTTTTTATTTTGAAACAAGGTCTTGCTAAGTTGCTGGGGCTGGTCTCAAATTTGCGATCCTCCTTTCTTAGCCTCCCAAGTACTGGGATTACAGGCATGTATCACCACTCCTGGCCCCCCTTTTTTATGTTTTGAAACAGGATCTTGTTGCTAGGTTGCTGAGAATCTCACTGAGTTGCTAAGGCTGGTCTCAAACCTGCGATCCCCCTTTCTCAGCCTCCCCAATTCTGGGATTGCAGGCATGTGCTACTGTACCCAGCTTGCTTATTAATTTTAGCATCCACCCAGGCCTGGTGGTTCATGCCTGTAATCCCAGTACTTTGGAGGCTGAAACAGGAGTCTTGAAGGTTTGAGGTCAGCCTCAGCAATTTAGCAAGACTTTTTTTTTTTAAAGGCTTGAGGTGTAGCTTGGAGGTAGAATGCCCCTGGGTTCAATCCCCTGTACCGAAAAAAAATTTGTAGCCTCCATCCATGGATTATGTGTATGGTGGTGATTACTATATAGCTCTAATGGTGATTTTCTGTTTCCTTCATTTCTTCTACGTATATTAATTGGAATTCTGAAGGAAAGTCTGTTCCTTCTACATTATCCCTTAATAACATATCACTATGGACCCAATATATTCTTCTGAGCTGGGTGTGGTGGCACATGCCTGTAATCCCAATACTTGGGGAGGCTGGGTGGACAGATTGTAAATTCAAGGGCATCCTCAGCAACTTAGTGAGAGCCTGATTTTTTTTTTTTTTTTTTTTTTTTTTTTTTTTTGCTGTACCGGGGATTGAACCCAGGGGCGATCTACCTCCAAGCTACACCCCCGGCCCTATTTTTTATACTTTATTTTGAAACCAGGTCTCACAAAGTTGCGGCTGAGGCTGGCCATGACCAGATTCTCCGGTCTCCGCCTCCCAAGTACTGGGATTACAAGCGTGCGCCATCACACCCAGCTCTTGATTTTTTTTTAAAGTGGGCTGGGGGTGTAGCTTGGAGGAAGAACACCTCTGGGTTCAATCCCCAGTACTCCAAAACAACAAAAACAAAAATACACATATTTTCTTCTGGATTATAATCCAGTGCGATCATTATTTATTTTATTGCTTAAATTGTTCTACCTTGTCACATTCTCACATAGCAAACGATTCTTTTTTTAAAAGAAATTTTAAATCATATCAGTCTGATCATATCAGTCTCCTGCCTAAAACTGTCCATGAGTTTCCATTGGATTTCCATTAATCCTTTTTTTTTTTTCGGTACTGGGGATTGAACCCAGGGGCATTCTAACTCTGAGCTACACCCCTGGCCCTATTTTTTATACTTTATTCCGAAACCAGGTCTCAAGAAGTTGCGGAGGGCCTCACTAAGTAGCTGAGGCTGGCCAAGAACCGGGATCCTCCAGTCTCCGCCTCCCAAGTACTGGGATTACAAGCGTGGTTTGAACTCTTTTTTTTTTTTGCAGTACTGAATTGAACCAGGGGCATTCTACCTCCTAGCTACACCCCCAGCCCTTTTTTTTTATTCTTTATTGTGAAACAGGGTCTCACTAAGTTGTGGAAGGCCTAAGTAGCTGAGGCAGGCTGCAAACCTGCTATCCTCCAGTCTCAGCCTCCCAAGTACTGGGATTACAAGTGTGTGCCACCATGCCCACTACATCTTTGAACTCTTGCCCCACCAGGATCCTCTTTGTTCACTAAGCTCTACTGATACTTGCCACCTTTTTGTTACTTGATTGTCTATTAATTGAAATTCTGAAGGAAATTGTGTCTCTCTCAGAATTTTTGCACTTTTTTTTCCCCCAAGTGATAGGGATTGAATGCAGGCCCTGCATATGCTAGGCAAGGTCTTTATGGATGAACTATACTGCCAGCCCCTTTGCACATTCTGTCCCCTCTTAAAATAATCTTAACCTCAAAACTTTCCCATGACTAACTCGTTAATCAGGTCTCAGCTCAAATAGTCATTTTCTACTCTGTACACTAATATGATAGCCTGTATTATTTTTGTTGCAACGATCGCTACTTTTTTTTGGTACTGGGGATTGAACCCAAGGGCATTCTACCTCCAAGCTATACCTCAGCCCTATTTTTTAATTTTTATTTTGAAACAGTCTCACTAGATTAAGGAGAGTCTCACTTCTTGCTGAGGCTGTCCTCAAACTTGCTATCCTCCTGGCCCAGCCTCACAAGTACTGGGATTATAGGCATGGGCCACCACACCCAGCTAACAATCCCTACTTTTTAAATATATTTAAGCTGGGTGTGTTGGTGTACCCTCGTAAGCCCAGTACTTGGGAGGCTGAGACAGGAGGATCACAGGTTCCAGGGCAGCCTCAGCAAGTAGTGAGACTCATCAACCTAGCGAGACTCTGTTTCAAAATTAAAAATTAAACAAATGGCTGGGGGTGTAGCCTGGAGGTAGAATGCCCCTGGGTTTGATCCCTAGTACCACACACACAAAAAAAATGTATCTATTTTTCCATTAGAATATAAGCTCCATGAAAGCAAGCATCTTATTTGACGTAGATTATAGCATCCCTAGGTTCTGAGACATTACCTTTCATATGATAGTTACTGAATAAATATGAGAAAGAATATCTTTCAGTTTCTTTAAATCATATGAAAATAAAATTATCTTTTATTTAATATTTTCTTTATTGAATTTACTTATAAAATGGTGTCGTCTTTTTAATATTTTTAGGAAAAATATTACAAGACCATTTGAGGATCAGACATCACTGGTAAGTACAAGAATCCTGAATTAAGACATTAATTAATATAATTAATGTATTAATATATTATACCACATCTAGTATACTAATGTATTAATATAATATAATATAACACACCCGGCTCTCATTTGTGATTTTTAAAAAAATATTCATCTGGGCATGGTGGAGCATGCCTATAATCCCAGTACTTGGGAGGCTGAGACAGGAGGATCACAGGTTTGAGGACAGCCTCAGTGAGTAGTGAGATTCTCATCAACCTTACGATACCATGTTTCAAAATAAAAATAAAGTAGGGCTGGGGAGTGTAGCTCAGAGCTAGAATGCCCCTGAGTTCAATCCCCAGAACCACTCACACACAAAAAAATTTAGCATCACACACCCCAGCCTACATTGCTGAGGCTGTCCTTGAACTTGGGATCCTCCTGTTTCAGCCTCTCAAGTACTGGGATTACAGGCATGCACCATCATGCCCAGCTTCAATATTTTTAAAGAATTAATTTTTTTATCATTTACTACTTTAATTCTAATTACTTTATATCAGAGTTCTCTTACATAGGATGCTGTTTAAATTAAGCCAAAGTATGTGGGATGTAGATAGTACAGGCATAGTATGGAAGAAGCTGTATAGGATTGAAACTTCATAACTATTTTCACTCCTCTTGAATCTGTAATGGAAGCCAGTACTTCTGAGAACCAGAGAAGATGGCTTTTACATTAGAATATCATATATCTGTCAGTCAATCCCAGCTGGGTCTACAACATGGAACCCGTTACAGCTGGGCTGGCATGGAGATTCTAGGGCCAGATCCCTGTGTAGTTGCAGTTTGCAATACAAAGTGGCAATGTGCATTGTAAGCTCATGAATGCAATTATAAATATCCCAAACACCATATTCATAATGGATCTCCTATATATATGCCAAGATGTGCCATTGATAATAGTACTCATGTTCCGAGTAAAAGGATTTGTTCAGCAAATGATACACTTGGTGGGCTACTTGAAAATGAGTACATGACTTCAAACATGATCTGACTTATTAACCTAATAGTTTTCGTGTATTTTTAGTATTGAAACATAAGTCTTTCTGGGTGTCATGCCATGCAGCTTAGCGAGACTGTTTCAAAAAATAAAAGGGCTGGGGGTGTAGCCCAGAGGTACACCCCTGGGTTCAATCCCTACTACTACACACACAAAAAAAAGAATTGTAAATCTTTTCCCTACATAACTTAGAAAATTTGAAGTAAATCAGAAAATTTGAAGTAAAATGCCAAAAAGAGTATTTTTTCCTGTTTACTTCTGTATAATTCATTGTCTTTAACTTCCACTGAAAAGAACTGATACACGTTTTTAAGTTCAGAAGTAAGATTCTTAAAATTCTTATTTTTCATTTGATTTTATAGGAATTCTTTTCAAAAAAGTCAGATTGTTCTTTATTCATGTTTGGTTCCCATAATAAGAAGCGGCCAAATAATCTAGTAATCGGTAAGTATTGTTCACTTCCTCATGTTTTTACTCATAGTCAGCTCTGTGTCTCAGATTACTTTTTTTTTTTTTTTTTTTTTTTACGGTACCGGGGATTGAACCCAGGGGCATTCTACCTCCGTGCTACACCCCCGGCCCTATTTTGTATACTTTATTTTGAAACCGGGTCTCACGAAGTTGCGGAGGGCCTCACTAAGTAGAGAGAGAGAGACAGAGAGAGAGAGACAGAGAGAGAGAGAGAGAGAGAGAGCTGAGGCTGGCCGCGAACCCAGATTTTCCAGTCTCTGCCTCCCAAAGTACTGGGATTACAAGCGTGCGCCACCACGCCCGGCTTCTCAGATTACTATTAGCCTCCCAACCAAGTACTGGGATTACAAGTGTGTGCCAACATGCCCAGATAAATTGTAGATATTTTTGTAATATGAAATATATCTTTGTACTAACTAGGGTAGTTAGAATATAACAAAGTAGTATATCTATCCACATTAATTAACCCTTTCCTAATTAATATCCATTGACTAAATACTGTTTGTTTGTTTGTTTGTTTGTTTGTTTGTTAGCATTAGGGATTGAACCCAGGGACATTCTACCTATGAGCTACACCCCTTGCCCTGTTTTATTTTTTATTTCGAAATAGGGTCTCACTAAGTTCAGAGGGCTTCCATAAGTTGCTGAGATTGGCTGCAAACCTGTGATCCTCCTGTCTTAGCCTCCCAAGTACTGGAATTTCAAGCCTGTGCCACCACGCCTGGCTGAATAAATACATTTATTTTTATTTATTTGTTTGTTTGGTACTGGGGATTGAACCCAGAGGTATTCTACCTTCAAGCTACACCCCCAGCCCAATTTTATTTCTTATTTGTAAACAGGGTCTCTGTAGGTTGCTGAGAGCCTCGCTAAGTTGCCAAGGCTCACTTTGAACCTGCGATCCTCCTGTCTCAGCCTCCCAAGTACTGGGATTCAAGTGCGCACCACCATGTCCAGCTGAATAAATACATTTTATTTTATTTTATTTATTTATTTATTTATTTATTTATTTATTGGTGGTACTGGGGATTGAACCCAGGGGCATTCTACCTCCGAGCTACACCCCCAGCCCTATTTTTTATTCTTTATTTTGAAACAGGTTCTCACTAAGTTGTGGAGGGCCTCACTAAGTAGCTGAGGCTGGCCACGAACCTGCGATCCTCTTGTCTCAGCCTCCCAAGTACTGGGATCACAAGCATGTGCCACCATGCCCGATGTGAATAAATACATTTTAAAAAGAACCCTTGAGCTGGGCGTGGTGGCGCATACCTGTAATTCCAGTATGTGGGAGGCTGAAACATGAGGATCGCATGTTCACAGCCAGCCTCAGCAACTTAGTGAGACCCTGTTTCCAAATAATTAAAATCAGTCTGAGAGTGTGGCTCGGCAGTGGAATGTCCCTACATTCAATCCTCAGCACCACACACAAAAAAAGAGCCCTTATCTGTGTATATTGAGATCTGATCTGACTTGCTCACTTGCTGAGGCAAGCCCTTTACCCTCTGTGGGTCTTCATTTCTTTCCTGTTCTTTTTTATTATTTTGCTAAGCATGCATTCTCCCAGTGAGCTCCATCTCTAGCCCCCATTATTCTTCTATAAAATAAAGGAGTTGGATTAAATACCTTCTAAGGTCCTTAGCATAACTAATAACAATCCAATTTAAGTAAAGTTGAAATTTTAAAAAAGATAGAGCTTGTTTTGGGGAGTCTAGGGAGAAAGAAAAAAGGCAGATATTAGACTATTTTGAACATGTTGGTAAGTGCTTAAAAATATGGTGGCCATTTGGGAAAAATACATGCTTAAAAATGCATTTTCCTTTTAGGTCGTATGTATGACTACCATGTGCTGGATATGATTGAATTGGGTATTGAGAAGTTTGTGTCTCTAAAAGATATTAAGGTAAGATACCGGTCATAAAAATAGAAAGCATTTTGTAACGTTGCTCTTGGCCAATAGTGACATCTTGTGATGAAGAGTACTTAAAAAATTTTGTCAGCAGATAACGTCATGTTTTCATTCTGGCATACTCTAAGAGAAGTGCAGTTTTATTTTATATTTACTTTATTTTTATTTTTTGTGGTGCTGGGGATTGAACCCAGGGGCATTCTACCTCTGAACTACACCACCAGCCCTATTTTATTTTATTTGGAAACAGGGTCTCACTAAGTTGCTGAGGCTGACCTTGAACCTGTGATCCTCCTGTCTCAGTCTCCCACTGGGATTACAGGCATGGACCATCACGCCTGGCAGAATTTTTTTCTGTTAAATTTTTTCTTCTTTACTTTAGTAATTTTGAATCCTCTTGTTACCTCATCTTGTTGGGTTAAAAAATCCAGAACTGGGTAAAAAAAATTTTTTTTTTTTGTGGTACTGGGGATTGAACCCAGGGGCATTCTACCTCTGAGCTATACCCCCAGCCCTATGTTTTATTCTTTTTTTTTTTTTTTTTTTTTACA
>PVJS01059483.1:0-11504 GCA_004027185.1 Glis glis
TTTTCTCTTTTTTTTTTTTTTTTTTTTGCAGTACTGAGGATTGAACCCAGGAGGATTCTACCTCCGAGCTACACCCCCAGCCCGATTTTTTATTTTTGATTTTGAAACAAGGTCTCACTAAGTTGTGGAGGGCCTCACTAAGTAGCTGAGGCTGGCCATGAACCCATGATCCCCCTGTCTTAGCCTCCCAAGTATAAGCCTGGTGTAGTGGTGCACACTTGTAATTCCAGTACTTGGGTGGCTGAGACAGGAGGATCACATATTCGAGTACAACCTCAGCAACTTAGCAAGGCCCTCCGCAACTTAGTGAGATCCTGTTTCAAATAAAATAAATAAATAAAATAGGGGTGGGGGTGTAGCTCAGAGGTAGAATGCCATTGGGCTCAATCCCCAGTACAAATAAATAAATAGATAAATAAATAGATAGATAGATAGATAGATAGATAGATAGATAGTGGTCTCTATCCTAGTTCCAGAGACAGAATTCCTAAAACCCTTGTAGCAAAGAGCATTACGAGAATCTCTTGTTTAATATTTTATCTTTGACCCCAGTCCCTGACACAGAGCTCCTAAGACCTTTGTAACTTCCTGGGTGATAGGACCATCTTTTGCTCTAATGAGGCGCGTGCGTGCGCACACATGTATGCGTCTTTTACTGGGGATTTAACCCAGCCAGGGGCACTTTACCTCTGGGCTACACCCCCAGCCGTGTTTATTCCTGTTTATTTTTGTTTTGTTTTGTTTTGAAATGGGGTCTCACTAGGTTGCTGGAAGTCTTGCTATGTTGTTGAAGCTGTCCTCAAACCTGCGATCTTCCTGTCTCAACCTCCGAAGTACTGGAATTACAGGTGTGCACCACCACACCTGGCGTAATGAGGCTACCCTTTTTTTTTTGTACCGGGGATTGAACCCAGGGGCGTTCTACCTCTGCGCTACACCCTTGGTCCTATTTTTTATACTTTATTTTGAAACCAGGTCTCACAAAGTTGCGGAGGGCCTCACTAAGGAGAGAGAGAGAGAGAGAGAGAGAGAGAGAGAGAGACAGCAAGAAAACTAAGGCTGGCCGCGAACCCGGATCCTCCGGTCTCTGCCTCCTAAAGTACTGGGATTACAAGCGTGTGCCACCACGCCCGGCATGAGGCTACTCTTGGTGGGCTCCTGGACAGCCGCAGAATGGGGGCTGGATACCAAAGGAACCAAACACATTGGAAGGCTGGCACTTTTAGCCTACCTCTAGGGAGGGGAGACGGGCTGGAGGTTGAGTTGATCCATGGCCAGTGATGTGGTCAACCATGCCTACATAATGAAGCCTCCATAAAAATCCAAAAGGACAGGATTCGAAGGGCTGGATTACTGAATGTATGGAGATGCTTGGAGGATAGCAGATCAGACACATGCTTTTCCCTGAGCATCTCTTTATCTGGTTGTTCATCTGTATCCTTCTTAGTATCCTTTACAATGAATGGGAAAGCATCCATTTCCCAACTGCTGTAACAAAATACCACAAATTAGGTAATTTATAATAAGCGGAAATTTATTGGCTCACAGACCTGGAGGCTGAGAAGTCCAAGATGAAGGGGTTGGCATCTGCCAAGAGTCTTCTTGCTGCGTCATTCCATGGCAGAAGGTCAGAGAAAAGGAGGAAAGGGAAAGAGAGTAAAAAGGGGCCTAACTGCCCCTTTTATACTGAACTCATTTCTGTGGTAACATCACCAATCCATTCCCTCCACCCTCACCACCTAATCACCTCTCATTCAGCCCCGCCTCCCCATGCTGTTAAATTGAGGATTACATTTCCAACACATACTTTTGGGGATACACATTCCAACCACAGCAATAAATTTCCCCCTGAGTTCTGTGAGCCATCCTAACAAATTTAGTCAAACCCAGTGAGAGATTTGTGGGAACTCCCAGCCTATAGCTGGTCAGTCAGAAGCACCTGTCACAACCTGGGGCCGCGATTCACATCTGAAGCGGTGGGGCAGTCTCTCGGGACTGAGCCCTTAGCCTGACTCTTAACTCCAGGTAGATGCATCAGAATTCAACTGAATGCTTAACTGGGGTCCGCTGGAGAACTGGTTGTTGAAGGGGAAATGCCCCCCAACACAAACACTCCCACACACAGTTTGGTGACCAGAGGTGAAATACCATATTCTATGGTGAGTGCTGTCAGAGAGGGGAAAGTACTTAGGTCCCCCAGCACCATATCTCACACAGTGTGTTTTTCCCTGTCAATTTGAGAGAACTTGTGAAACACTGGGGATATCAGTCCTTTGTCTCTAATGCATTTGCCAATTCTTTCCCCTGGTCCATCATTGTCTCTTGACTCTAGTCTATTGTTTATTTTTTCCATAGAATCCATTTTTGTGGTTTTTAATTTCCTGCCTTGCTTAAGATGACCTCTACTTTCACTTCTAATGTTTTATAAATAAACTCCTACAGTATCTTTTAAAGTGATTTAGGGTTTATTTTTCTTTAACTTTTGAATCTTTGGTCTCTTTTGAATTTATATTTGTACAGAACATGAAGTACAGAGTCTTGCTTTGTTTCTTCCAGAAGATGAAGAGTCTATTATGCCAGGCCTATAAATCATGTTCCACTGAAATAACATAACAACCTTGTCATGTAAGTATGGAATAAATGCTTGGATTTATTTCTCAGCTTCCCGTACCACTTGTTCACTGGTTTGAGTGGATGGTGTGTTGGGGAGAATGGTATAAAAGCATTAAAAGATATGTAACGAATAATCAAGGCTAAGAAGTCAGAGGATGGTGGAGAAATTCATGGAAAAGAAGAATTTTGAGTAGACACTTGACACACTAGATGCTAAAAGTTTCTATAAAGCCTTTCTAAGCAAGCGTATGGTATTGTTCCACCAACAAATGAGTGAATAAATACAAATTAAATTTTAAAACTTTCAATTATATTTTACTACTTTAACAAAGTAGCTATTTTTACCTTCTAGTCTTTAGCTATATAACTCAAAGGTCAGTTTCCTGGTTATTCCAAATTTACCAGTTTCTGCCACCATCCCCCTATTTGTACTTCTGCCCTCATGGTTGTTGGTTGTTTTTAACCCAGGGGCATGCTACCTCCGAGCTACACCCCCAGCCCTATTTTTTATTCTTTTTTTTTTTTTTTTTTTTTTTGCGGTACCGGGGATTGAACCCAAGGGCGTTCTACCTCCGCGCTACACCCCCGGCCCTATTTTTTATACTTTATTTTGAAACCAGGTCTCACAAAGTTGCAGAGGGCCTCACTAGGTAGAGAGAGAGAGAGACAGGGAAAGAGAGAGAGAGAGAGAGAGAGCGCGTGCTGAGGCTGGCCGCGAACTTGGATCCTCTGGTCTCCGCCTCCCAAAGTACTGGGATTACAAGTGTGCGCCACCACGCCCGGCTTTTATTCTTTATCTTGAAACAGGGTCACTAAGTAGCTGAGGCTGGCCGCAAACCCAGATCCTCCGGTCTGAGCCTCCCAAGTACTGGGATTACAAGCATGCGCCACCATGCCCGGAAGATTATATTATTAATTTATATATTTTTTAATTGAAATAGGGTCTCATTAAGATGCAGAGAACTGCACTAAGTTGCTAAGTTGCTGAGGCTGGCTGCGAACCAGCGATCCTCCTGTCTCAGCCTCCCAAGTACTGGGATTACAGGAGTGCACCATTATGCCCGGCAATTTCTTCTCTTGAAGTCCCCACCCTCCCACCTTTCTTTCTCTAATCTCACCCTTCATCTCCTCCAGCATCTCCTACTTCTGCCCACCTTTGCTTGCTCCAGGAAATTAAGAATGTGTGTGTCTTTCATTTGGAGAGCAATGCTGGATTAGTTGTCTCACTCTAAGCCAAGCCAGAACCTAACTGTAGATCACCACGACCACGAGGGTATATAAAAGTATTTGGCAAAGCAAAGAGTGCTCACCCTCTGAGGATTTCTGCCTTCAGATTTTTAAAGGAACAAGGTTTTCTCCCTGCTCCATATGCAGCACTCTCACGTTGCTATAATCACAGTTGCTGTACATACAAATTTGTGTGCTACTTTCATTTGATGTTTCTTCATCAGATACATCTACATATAAATTTGTCTTCTCTTTTTCATGTGATGTTGCTCCTTAAGTAGTTTTCTCTTCATGAGTTTTATCTTTAATGACTGTAGAATGCCATCATGTAGAGAGGGCATCATTGACTTAATCATCTCTCTAGTGTTGAACATTTACAACATTTACTTTTCTTTTTTTGCTGGGGAAATTTTGTTATAAAATATCTCTAATTAGCTGAGCACGGTGGTGCACACCTGTAATCCCAATACTTTGGAGGCTGACACAGGAGGATCACAAGTTCCAGGCCAGCCGTGGTAACTTAGTGAGACCCTGTTTCAAAACTAAAAATAAAAAAGATTGAGGGTGTGGCTCAGTGGTAGAGCATCCCTGGGTTCAATCCCCAGTACCACATACACATATACACAAATCTCTAATCAACTACAGTTCTCTTTCTATCAAATTATTTTTCTGAAAATTACCCTCCAGGAATATTCAGACTAGGGGAAGAGGAGTTTATATTTTTAGTACCCTTGATGTATATTGTTAAATTTTACACAATACAATTCTATCAAAAAGCATTCCAAATTTACAGATGCAAAATCACACCTCGTAATTGTTTCCATTTCAATGTCTTTTATTACCAGTACTATTGAAAAGTTTACCACTTGTTTAAAAGCTTTACTTTCTCTTCTCTGTATTGTCTGTGTCCTTGTCTATTTGTGACTGGCTTCTGGATGCTTTTATTTGCAAACATCAGAGAGCGATTATCTTAATCATCCTTTTTTATATCTGCTGTAACTATTTCCTCCAATCTTTTCTTTATGATTTTAGATATACTCAATTTTTACCATGTCCTAGCAGTTCAACTTTTTCCTTATTATTTGTTAATTTATGTTAGAAGGTAGGAGAAGATAGTTAGAAGTATATAAATTCAAATTCTACCATTCCTTTCCTGCCCTGCCACTCTGGGCGACTGAGCAAATTGCAAAACCTCTCTAAGCCCTCTCCCCATCTGTAAGGACCTCATATCACTGATGAGGGGGCTGCTTAACACAGAGCTCAGAGTCTTATAAAGATTAATAAGATAATGCATAAAATATACTTGCTGCTTAGCAATTGATAAAAGCAGTTTGTCATTGTTATTATTTTCTTTTATTCCTTCAATAATTAGAAAAATGAAGTCAGACACAGTGGTACATGCCTGTAATCCTAGTACTTGGGAGGCTAAAACAGGAGGATCACAGGTTCAAGGCCAGTCTCAGCAATTTATCGAGACCCTTGATAAATTAGTGAGGCCCTGTTTTGAAATTAAAAAAAATACAAAGGGCTGGGGGATGTAGCTCAAAGGTAGAACACCCGAGGGGTTCAATTCCCAGTACCCCAGAAAAATACTTGGAAAAAATGATTGTTTTGCCATAGCTATGGTAAATTGCTGACTCATTATTTTTATTAGTAGTTTTATCCATATGTAGCTTATGCTGATGTATGTACAATAGATGAAGCAGAAGCAATGGAGTGTAAGACCCATGACATATTCACTGCCACGCCCAGCTACAAATTCCATTTTTTTTTTTTGCAGTACTAGGGATTGAACCCAGTACCCAGGGTTGAACCCAGGGGTATTCTACCGCTGAGCTACACCCCCAGCCCTATTTTTTTATTCTTTATTTTGAAACAGGGTCTCACTGAGTTGCAGAGGGCCTCACTAAGTAGCTGAGGCTGGCCGTGAACCTGCAATCCTCCTGTCTCAGCCTCCCAAGTACCGAGATTACAAGCGTGCGCCACCATGCCCAGCTACACATCCCATTTTATAATACAGCATTGTGTATCTCGTCTACATCACAGCTGGATGTTTTGTAAACATGAAAGCACAAAATACAATATATTACAAATGCTGGTGACACAGCTCACTGTAGACTTTCAGCCGTTTCTCCTCGTGTGAGAACCGGTCATACAGCATATTGCTATCCCAGGAAAAGATGAAAATCTTAAGGACAGTTTCTCCTGAATGTGTATTACTTTTGCACCATTATAAAGTCGAAAACTTGTAAGTTGAATCATCGTAAGTCTAGGTCTGACTGATATAAGTTGATTTACTTTGAAAAATTTCAAAGGAAGTAGACCTTAGTGAGTCTACAGGATTCTTGTGAATGACCAGCCCACTCTCCATCCCTCAGTGCTAAGAGATCAGAAACCCAGGGAGTTGGGGATGGGAAAGGAACAGGCAGTTCCTCCCAATGCCTTCTTTCTCTCCTGACCTGGTTTGGTGTTAATAAGTTTCAATTTCAATGTACATATCACCGTGTTCTGTTTGTTTTTATTTGTTTTGTGTGTGTGTGGTATCTGGGTGTAAGAAATAAAAACCATCTATTCTGTCAAAGTGGTAAATTACATAGAAAATGTATTTCTTCCATGTATAATTTTAGCATTAAATATTCATTTGTAACTATAGCCTGGGACTATTATATAACTTATGTACCAGTTTGTTCCAAGAGTGTACCTTAAAATTTTGCAGAAAGTCAATCAATGCAGAGGACACCCTCAGCTGTACTTTTAACTTTTGTCTGTTCTAGCAGTGAACCAATCAATGCAAAATATACCTTAAGACTTTGTTTCTTTGTCGAAATTATGTTTCTGTCTGTTGTGAACCCTAACCCTCCCCAAATCAGGTTGAGGGGCAGGATTGTGTTAGGGATAAAAGTTGAGCAGATTGCCTGCTCCATGTGCTTGCTCATGAGACTCTGTCGGTTGCATACCCTTCTGCAGAAGTTAATTGCCTTGCCAAGTTACTTTCTATTTTAAGAGTTTTTATTTGCGGCTTCCCTAGAATCCATTTCTAACATGGGGATTGAACCCAGAGGCATTCTACCTCCTAGTTACACCCCCAGTCCTTTTTTTATTTTTTGTTTTGAAACAGGGTCTCACTAGGTTGTTGAAAGTCTTACTACATCGCTGAGGCTGTCCTTGAACCTGTGATCCTTCCGTCTCAGCCTCCCAAGTACTGGGATTACAGACATTCACCACCATACCTGGCTCATCTCACTATTACTAAAAATAAAAACAAGCTGGGTGTGGTGTTGCATATTTGTAATCCCAGTACTTGGGAGGCTGAGACAGGAGGATTGCAGGTTCACAGCCAGCCTCAGCTACTTAGTGAGGTCCTCTGCAACTTTAATGAGACCCTGTTTCAAAATAAAGAATAAAAAAGGGGGGGCCTGGGGTGTAGCTCGGAGGTAGAATGCCCCTGGGTTCAATTCCCAGTTCTGCCAATAAATAAATAAGTTAATTAATTAAAAACAAAATAAAAAACCTTCATGTAGCAAAGAAAAAGATGAAAAGTGGTTCCTGTGAAAACAGTGACATTTCTATCACTGAAGCAGAAGCTAAATAGGTTTCTGTAGTTTGTAAACCAGTACAGCTTAAAATATATTGTTTTCCAAGTTTCGTAGCAGAAAAAGAAATTGAGAATGGTTCATATAAACATTTTATATATGTACAGGTCCATAGAAGCTTGTTTGGATTTGCTCCAAAACACTTGGGTACAAGAAATACCACATTTCCTTGTTTTTCTAAATCAAATTCAGTCCAATTAAATTCCCCAGTCTCAGCCAGGCATGGTGGCACACACTTGTAATCCCAGTCCTTGGGAGGCTGAGAACGGAGGATCCGGGTAAGCGGCCAACCTCAGCTACTTAGTGAGGCCCTCCGCAACTTAGTGAGACCCTGTTTCAAACTAAATAATAAAAATTAGGGCTGGGGGTGTAGCCTGGAGGTAGAATGCCCCTGGGTTCAATCCCTGGTGCCACAAAAAAATATTCCCCAGTCTCTACAAGGATTGATAGAAATTCAACCCCAATCATTTTGGGAGGCTTCTCTGTCCACAAGAGCCCTGCCTGTAATCCCAGAACTTGGGAGACTGAGACAGGAGGATCACAGGTTCAAGGCCAGCTTCAGCAATTTATCGAGGCCCTCAACAACTTAGTGAGAGCCTGTTTCAAAATAAAAGGGACTGGGTGTAGCTCAAAGGTTGGATGCCCTTGAGTTCAATCCCTAGTGCCCCCCCAAAAAAAGAGCCCAGAGGGCTTATGAGCACCACCAAAGTGTACCATAGCTCCTAGTTCAGACAACTGTGGTCTATTCAGTCGAGGGCCACTTTTATTGCTTACATCCATCCCCTCTCAGCTAAGCTTCCTGTGGTTTCCAACACTGGGATGCTTGATACCCATGCCCCAGGCTGTCATGGTCACTGTATCAGTTATCCATTGCTGCATCATAAAACCACCCCACATGGAAATTTGGTTCTTGGTGGGGCTTACTCTCTTGGGTAAATGAACAGACAATACCCCAGGAATAGAAAACAGGTGGAAGGGGCACCATTGAACTTGAAAACTGTTGCTTAGCTTTCACTCCCATAAAGATTGCCTTATTTGTCTTAACACAATGGCCACTTTGTACTACAAGATCATTGTGAAAATTCGTAAAACATAAACCACAGTTTCCCAATGCACAATTCCTTCATAAATATGAGGGAAGGTGACTCTGAAGGCTTTTTAAAAATTCTTCATGTTAGTAAGAATAGGATACTATTATGTAAATTACCACTTGGATTGTCCAAATGGCACTCCACTCTATTAAAAATCAACATGACTGCCTAAATGCCTGCATAATCCAAAGGCGAAACCCAATGCCAAGTATGTCCAGTGACTCATATCCCACTCTACAGGTAGAATGCAAGTGCATTTTGATCTTCTTACAAACTAGGAAATGTTTCTGGACACATTTCCAGGAAGGGCTATCCATTAAGTGTTAAAAACTAATATTAACTGGTTGCTTGACAGTAGACATGAAGGATTTTAACAGTATTTATTATAGCAGTGGTTCTCAAACTTGAGCCTGCAACAGAATCACCAGAAGGACCATTAAAATATAGATTAATGAGCCCTATCCTTGGAGTTTCTTGATTTGGTAGGCCTGAGATTGGGTCGCACAATTTGCATTGTTCACATTTCCAGTTGATGCTGAGGTTGTTGGAGAACCACTACAGGGTTGTGAAAATACTGGCTACTAAGCTAACTATAACATGGACATGAATTCTAACTTGTCCAAGGATAAAAGGAACTCAAAATTTAGTTATTCCCTGGAGAGAAAAAAAATCATAAAGTTATCTATTAGGGTTTTTCTTTGGGACAAATGGTTATCCAGGGCTCTGGAGGTGTGGTAGGTTCCTACAGAAGTTAAGAGGATATTGGTGTCATATTTAAATGTGTGAAACTAGGTTGCTATAACTACTGGTTTGTGAGTGTGGCAGATGCCACAGGCATTGAAATCTCACCTAAATCTAGAGTCCAAACCACCACCTCTTTCACCTGGCTTCTTCACCACCACCTCCTTTAAAAATAAAAAAAAAAGGAATTATCTTTACTCTGATCTAACCTCTCAAAGCTCAGTGTGTGCATTAGGTCATTTGATAATGACGTGTATAAAATTGTATATGGAATTTTCCATTAGCAAAATGTCTTTACACCATCACATATGTTATTGTCTTTGATCCTCAAAACACTTCTAGGAGGTAGACCCCATTAACCTCTTTACACAGATGAGTAGGTTGAATCGCATCCAGGACAAATGACTGGCTCAACATCAGAGCTAACGAAGAGCAGTGCCAGGGCTCAACTCCAGGCTTCAAAAGTCTGAATTTGCCGGGCGTGATGGTGCACGCCTGTAATCCCAGTACATGGGAGGCTAAGACAGAAGGATCGCAGGTTCAAGGACAGCCTCCACAAGTAGTGAGACCTACTACTTGCTGACCCTGTTTCGAAATAAATAAAATCGGGCTGGGGTGTAGCTTGAAGGTAGAATGCCCCTGGGTTCAATTCCCAGTACTACAAAAAAAAAGTCTGAATTTAAAAGATCAAGTAAATTGGGCATGGTAGGGCACGCCTGTAATCCCAGTACTTGGGAGGCGGAGACAGGAGGATCGTAGGTTTGAGGACAGCCTCAACAATTAATGAGACTCTCATCAACCTAGTGAGGCCCTGTTTCAAAATAAAATTAAAAAATAGGGTTGGGGGTATAGCTCAGAGGTAGAATGCCCCTGGGTTCAATCCCCAGTACCACCAAAAAAAAAAAAAAGTACTAAAAGTGTAAGCTGTCCAGAGTCTTAGATTTCCAGAAATATTGAAGCCAAGAAGGAAGTTTGTTATCCTTGTTATTGCTGTTTCTCAAATGTATTAGAAATAATTGATAGCACTTAAATATATTTAATACTTGGTTGTATAAGGAGATAAGATAAAAATAGACGTCACGTTTCCTCTGTTTTTATTTTTATTTTTATTATTTATTCAATTTTTTATTTTATTTTATTTTTTTTAGGTACCAGGGATGGATCACAGGGACATTCTACCTCCAAGCTCCACCCCCAGCCCTATTTTTTATTCTTTATTTGGAAACAGGGTCTCACTAAGTTGTGGAGAGCCTCACTAAGTAGCTGAGGCTGGCCGCGAACCCAGATCCTTCGGTCTCAGCCTCCCAAATACTGGGATTACAAGCGTGCGCCACCATGCCCGGCTTCCTCTATTTTTAAAAATAGCTATATTTAAAGAATCCAATTTGATACAGTATTTTGTTGGGGGGTGGCTAGAGATTGAACCTAGGACTTCCTGCAAGCTAAGCACATGCTCTACCACTGAGGTACGCCCAAGTCCCACGAGTTGATAAGTTTTAATATACAGATACACCAGTGAGACCATCACCACAATCGAGATAATGAACAGATTCATCAACCGTTTCTTTGTGCCATTTGTACTCCTTCCCTTTCACCCCTCTAAGCACGCACCCACCCATTCTAAGCATCCTGATCCACTTTCTGTCGTATTGCATTAATTTTCATTTCCTGCAATTGCCTGTGTGTGTGCGTGCGTGCGCATGAGCACACAGCATGTGCTAAGTAACTAGGGATTGAACCCAGGGGTGTTCTACCTCTGAACTACAACCCAGCTCATTTTGTTTGTTTGTTTGGTGGTACTGGGGGTTTGTTGTGCCAGGGGTGTTCTACCTCTGAGCTATACCCCCATTCCTTTTTTATTTTATTTTTTGTGTGTGGAACTGGGGATTGAACCCAGGGGCATTCTACCCCCAGCCCTATTCTTTATTCTTTATTTTGAAACAGGGTCTCACTTAGTGTGGAGGGCCTCACTAAGTAGCTGAGGCTGGCCACGAACCTGCGATCCTCCTGTCTCAATCACCCAAATACTGGGATTACGAGCGTGCACCACCACGCCAAGCTTTATTTTTTGTTTTAAAACAGGATCTCAGCCGGGCGTGGTGGTGCACGCTTGTAATCCCAGTACTTTGGGAGGCAGAGACCGGAGGATCCGGGTTCGCGGCCAGCCTCAGCTCTCTCGCTCTCTCTCTCTCTCTCTCTCTCTCTCTCCTTAGTGAGGCCCTCTGCAACTTCGTGAGAC